>NMUG010003992.1:0-14248 GCA_002855965.1 Monotropa hypopitys | reverse complement strand
CAATCTTTCGAATATGCCTCGGTAATCTATGGGATGAAAATTTCCTATAGATTTTACAGCAACACAGAAACCATCATCAAATACTTTCATAAGAATGGCTTCCAATGCGGCAAAGGGCTGGGCGCTGAGCTAGGAGGTGAAACCAAACCATGAAGTTTTCCATTTCAGTGCAATACTTTCGGACTAGGTTACCATCCATCTCGTCGAGAACAGAAAGAAGTAATAGCTTGCAAAAGGGCAAAGGTCGGGTCAAACGGCTACCTCACATCAATGATAGCTTCATCTCAATAGGGTTTATTTTTTCTGAAATAGAGGAGGAAGAAGAACAACCTCTCACAACAAATGATCAATACCTTTCAGAAGAAAGCTCATCTACCAGCATCCTGCAACAGGAACAAGAAGAAACTACTGAGGCATTATTACAAATGTTTGGTGAACTAGGGGTCGCCACAATTGATCCCCCATCCTCAAATCGAAGTCTACAAAATACCACCCGCCCCGCTCATCCAAGGGAAAAGCTACAAAAATGGACGGCCTACCCGATTCACAAATCCCACACGTTTTGGTAAAATACAGCAAATTAGCAAATTGGTTATTTTGTGTTTCATTAAAGTTTCTATCAGACAGAATGTTAATGCTCTTATGCTTGTAAAATATATGTTCTTCTATCTTGCTACATCTATCTCTGCTAAAATAACAAAGACTAAAGAAATTGAAAAAAATTTAGGAAATTAAACGTTTATCCTTTCAATTGGAAATGATCAAACAAGTCTTAGCACTCCGAGAATATGACTTCGACACCAAATTGGGTTATAATCTGATTAGAAGTTGATAAAAAGTACAAATGACAAGTCTGAAATCAAAGAGCTCCGAGAGAAATTCACACAGATCAGTTTCATCCACATCCCAAGGGCTGAAAATTCATTTGCAGATGCCCTTGCAACTCTAGTAGCGGCCATACACTTGTTTGATGAGGAGAAGATTCTGGCCATAAAATTCAACTCAGAGACTCGACTGCCTATTGCGCTCTAATATCCGACGAAAGCGACGACCATCCTTGGTATCAAGACATTAAAATTTTCATGCACATCGGGGCATTTCTCGAAGGTCCCATCGCCAACGATCAAAGAACCCTTAGAAGCTTGGCATACCAATTCTTCTTATGCGGTGAAGTTCTTTTCAAAAGATCTATGCATAGTCCTTTACGCTGCATAGATGCTATCATGGTCAATGAACTAATGACAAAAATACACGAGGGGACTTGTGGCCCACACATGAGTGGTCATACCCTATCCAAAAAACTTTTGTGTACCGGGTACTATTGGATGACAATGGAGGCCGACTGCATCAAGTACGTCAAGAAATGCCATAAATGTCAAATTTATGGGGATGTCTTATGAGTGCCACCCAAAGAGCTTAAAGTCATGGTCTCTACGTGGCCTTTCTTAGCTTGGGGCATTAACGTCATCGGAACTATTCATTCCAGGGCCTCAAACGGCCATCAATTCATATTAGTCGCCATCGACTACTTCACTAAATGGGTGGAGGCTGCTAGTTTTGCGTATGTCACCAAGAGGGTCATTACGTGCTTTATCATAAATAATATTGTCTATCGCTATGGCCTAGCAGAAACATTGGTAATTAACAATGCAAAGAATCTGAATAGCTCTCTGATGAAGCAACTTTGTGATTAGTTCAACATCAACTACCAAAATGCAACCATCTACTGCCCACAGATGAATGGAGTGGTAGAAGAAGCAAACAAGAATATCAAATGGACCAACCAAAAAATAACGTACACATATCGGGACCGGCATTAAAAGCTACTATATGCACTCATGGCCTATCAGACGTCTGCTCGAACTTCTATTGGAGCAACTCCATTCTTCCTAGTCTATGGCTATGAAGCTGTCCTCACTCCCAAAATACAAATTTCATCACTTCGGATAATGATAGGGACAACCACGGATGATTCCGAATGTATCAAGGCCTGACATGATCAGTTGTCCCTCATAGATAAAAAAAGACTTACAACAGTCTTTCATTCCCAGTGCTATCAGCGATGAATTTCCAAAAGCTTCAACAAACATGTACGACCAAAAGTCTTTCAGTAAGGCGACCTGGTCTTGAAGCGAATTGTACCGATCCAAGAAGAAGCCAAAGGGAAGTTCTTCCCCAACTATCAAGGGTCATTCATCATGGAAAAAGTGTTATCTAGTGGAGCAGTCATCCTATCAGAAATGGATAGATAAGAGTTCCCACTACCTCTCAATGCCGATATGCTCAAGCTGTATTATGTCTGATTAGTAGCGGCTTTCCTGAATTACAATAATTCAATTTTAATTTCGATAAAGACATTCTCTTCTTATCAATGATATGATAAAATCTGAGTGAAATGATACTTCCACTCCTTCTTCGAGGCTTTAGAAAAATTCTCTCTCTCCTTGTGTCTGAAAAGAGCAATTCAAAAAAGAAGAAGAAATTATCATCATAATGTCTATACGATGATTAAAATAAACGCTCCCTCCTTTACACAAAAGCAAAAAGGGGATTCTAAAAAAAGATCTCTCCCTCTCTCTCTGAATTCTTTAGCCTCTCCTCATAACGGAAGTGATCATCTTTATTCAAAATCATTGGAACTTGGTCAAGAAGACTTTGCCTTGTCAAAGTTAAAATTCAATCATTTCAAAACAAAATTCGGCATAGTTAAAATCTAAGAAGGAAAAGCTATGGCAAAAATGGAAAACCTAGCATGGTTAAAACGCAAGAGGGTACCATGGCAACACAAATGGGAATTTAAATCTAGTGTCGTCAAAACCCAAGAGGGGGCTACATCAAAAATGGATAAATCCAGTACGGTCAAAACCCAAGAGGGGCCATAGCAAAAAAGGAAAAACAAAAAGCATCTAGCATAACTATCAACCCGAAAAGGAGTTACGACAAAAATAAAAAAAATAAAAGCTAAAGTAAAAAAAAAGATCACTCTCAGAATGAGAGAGAATCGAAGCTACAGAGTATATCTGAACAACAATGGGGTTCGAGCAGATATCAGTAAGAAAATTGACCTTCGGGAGAATCAACTTTCTTTGAAGATCTAGTTCGATTTGGTCAAGCAGTCTGTCACTTTATGTGCTAAGATTATGAAGTTGTTTCCAACAGAAAGGATGAATCTAGGTTTTTGCCATTGATCAATAAGTGAGGCCTTGTTTATAAAATTATTTCATTGATTGATTAACATGAATTATGTGTATCAATCACTCTTAGCAGAGAAATTTAAATGCCTATGAATATACTATTACTTATTTGATAAAGATTGCAAATAGTATAAATATATTCATACAAGAAAAGAACACACTAACATTCTTCAAAAAAAGAAACACAGAATACAATATGCTAATAAATGCAGGTCTCGCCGAGAGAAATCATTCAGCAAACACAACAAAGCCTGACAAACCTCCCGGTAGTGGACAGTCATCACGACACCAGTCTCAGTGCCTGATCGATCCACGTCTAGAAAATAGCGAAGCATTTGCAACAGCATTTGCAACTGAATCATATTAGGGTAACCTTCAGGAAACAAATGCTCCAAAGAGGCAAAGCTAGACCATAAGCCCTCGATATCCTGGGAGTGAATACCCCTCTCTCGGGCCAAATTCCAACGAGCATCACACAACAGAGCATGCAAACTATGGATCTCAGCAACAGAACCAGTATACGATCCAGCCAGGGTGTCAAAATCATCCTGCAAAGAATCCCTCTGATCACCCAAATCGCAGATCCAATCTTGCGACTCATCTACAATCTGATCAAGGTCTGACAACTCATGCAACAGTCTGTCGATCTCCTCAAACTGAATCATATGCCACGAGCTTCCTGCCTCAATAAATCCTCCAACGTAGCTACAATACTGGTCGAGCTGGCCGAAGCTCTAACATCTGTAAGGTCCCACTACAAATCATCCGCAGTGACCTCCATATCTGACAGTCATAGGGATAAATTATCCAGATCTCTGAGTGGAGAATCTCTTTTCCCTGTAATAGAAGAAACCCACTGAACATCCCTATATCTCTCTCCAACCACCTTTGCATGATACGAATGTGAATGTTTCATCTGTAAGATTGACATTCTCATGGATAACACAACTGGCCACAAAATGTTCTCATTTATGGATAGTTTTTCCGGATACAATCAAATCCGGATAGCCCCAGAAGATCAAGAGAAAATAGCCTTCCTCACTCCATGGGGGGTTTTCTGCTACCAAGTTATGTCGTTCAGACTGAAAAATGTGGGCGCGACTTATCAGAAAGCAATGGTCATGTTATTCCACAACATGATTCACAAAGAATTGGAAGTCTACATAGACGACATAATCATTAAATCTAAATACAAAGAGGAGCATCTGTGGAACCTCCGACGAGTGTTCGACTGCCTCCGCAAATATCAGCTTAAACTTAACCTAGCCAAGTGTGCATTCAGAGTTACCTTTAGAAAACTACTGGGATTCATGGTCAGCCAAAAGGGTATCGAGATAGACCTTGTCAAAATCCAAGCCATCCTCGAGATGCCTATTTTGAAGGGTATAAAGGAAGTCAGATCCTTTCTAGAGAAGTTAAACTTCATCAATCAGTTTATAGCTCAGATGACTCAGATCTGTGACCCTATATATCGATTATTGCATAAAAACGTGCCTCAAGAATGGACTGCTGACTGTCAGAACGCATTCGACGGAATTCAGAAGTATATTTGCTTGAGCCTCCATGGGGTGTATGTTGGGGAAATACTCAAAAGACAGATAGAAAGAACAGGCTATCTACTACCTCAGTAAAAAGTTCCTCACATATGAGAACAACTATTCTGCTCTTGAGAAAACCTATTGTGCACTAGCTTGGGCAGCCTGTCGACTTCGCCACTACATGATTCATCATACCACCTATTTGCTTTCTCGGATGGATCCATTAAAATATCTATTTGAAAATCCAACACTTACCAGCCGCATTGCAAGGTGGCACATGATTCTGTCAGAGTTCGATATAATCTTTGCAACTCAGAAATCAGAAAAGGCAGAAAATCCTCTAGACGACAAACGACCAATGGATCCGTTATTCCCTGACGAAGCCATCTTATGCTCCAAAACAGAAAACAGATCTCCAAAATGGGAACTCTTCTTTGATATAGCTTATAATCACAAGGGCGCCAGAATAAGGGCGGTTTTAATCTCAGAACAGGGAATGCATTTGCCAGCTGTAGCAAAACTCCTCTTCAAACAAGAATCCATCATTAACAACAATATGGCGGAATACGAGGCATGTATTTTAGGGTTACAAATGGCCCTAGAATACGAAATTTTTAAATTTCAGGTGTATGGATATTCCGATCTGATCATACAACAGAGCAATGAAATATTTTGGACAAGGGATCCGAAGTTGATCCCTTATCATCAAAAAATCAAAGGCCTCCGAGCTAAATTCACAAAAATCCATTTCAATCACATTCCCAGGGCCGAAAACTCTTTCGCAGACGCCCTGGCGACCCTAGCTGCAACCATACACTTTTCTGATGAAAAAGAGATCCCGGCTATACAAATCCAACTCAGAGGCTCGCCTGCTTATTGCGCTTTGATTTCAAATTAAAGAGACAACCATCCGTGGTATCAGGACATCAAAACCTTCATGCAGACTGGGACATTTCCCGACGGAGCTATTAGTAATGATCAGAGAACCCTCTGAAGATTGGCATCACAATTCTTCTTATGCGGGGACGTCCTCTTCAAAAGATCTATGCACGGCCCTCTACATTGCGTAGCCTTCATTACAGCCCAAGAGCTAATGACTAAGATACACAAAGGGACTTGTGGCCCATACATGAGTGGCCACACCCTTTCTAGAAAAATCTTACATACGGGATAGTATTGGACAACAATGGAAACCAATTGTATCAAGTACATGAAGAAGTGATACAAATGTCAGATCCACGTAGATGTCTTGCGAGCACCGTCCAAAGAGCTTCAAGTCATGGTCTCTCCGTGGCCTTTCTCAGGATGGGGTATCGACGTCATCAGAACCATTAACCCCAAGGTCTCCAACAGTCACCAATTCATATTAGTCTCCATCGACTACTTCACCAAATGGGTGGAGGCTGCAAGTTCTGCACATGTAACCGAAAGGGTCATCACGAGATTTATCAGAAACAACATCATCTGCCACTATGGCCTGCCAGAGAATTTGGTAACTGACAGTGCAAAGAACCTGAACAGTTCCTTAATGCAGTGGCTTTGCGATCAGTTCCACATCAAACATCAAAACTCAACTATCTACCATCCACAGATGAATGGAGCAGTAGAAGCAGCCAACAAGAACATCAAGCGGGTCATCTGCAAGATGACTGACACACGCCGGGACTGGCATGAGAAGCTACCATTTGCTCTCATGGCCTACTGGACAACTACACGGACTTCTACATGGCAACTTTGTATTCCCTAGTCTATGGCTACAAAGCCGTTCTTACTCCAGAAGTGCAGATCCCGTCGCTCTGGATAATGATAGAGGCCGCAACGGAAGACGCAGAATGGACCAGGTTCTGACACGACCAGTTGGCCCTTCTAGATGAGAAAAGAATAGCAACAGTCTTCCATTCTCAATGCTATCAACGAAGAATCTCCAAAAGCTTCAATAAACATGTACGGCCAAGAGTCTTTCAGCAAGGCGACTTGCTCTTGAAGCGGATTCTCCCCGTTCAAGAAGAAGCAAAAGGAAAGTTCTCCCACAATTATCAAGGACCCTTTATCGTGGCCAAGGTGCTATCAGGCGGAGCTGTCATCCTAGCAGAAATGGATGGACTCGAGTTCCCTCTCCCTCTAAATTCTGATATGCTCAAGCTCTACTATGTCTGATTAGTAGTAGCTGTTTTAAAATTCAATGATTAAATTCTGACTGTGATAAAGACATCATCTTTTTTACAATTAATCTGGTGAAATTTGAGTATAGTAGTATTTCCACTATCTCTTTCGAGACTTCAATACAGATTTTCTTTTCTCCTCTTATCTGACAAGAGCGATATAAAAAAAACTATCATCATCATATTTATACGATGATCAAAAACAAATCGCTACCCCTTCATACAAACAAAAAGGGGGATTCTAGAAAAGATCTCTATCTACTTATTTTTGAACTCTTCGGCCTCTCCTCATAATAGAAGTACTCATGCTCACTCAAAATCATCGGACCTTGGTCAAGAAGTTTGTGCCTTGTCGAAGTTAAAATCCGAATCATTTTCAAAAAAAAATATACATCCGACATAGTTAAAACCTAAGAAGGAAAACTATGGCAAAATCAAAAACCCCGCGTGGTTAAAATCCGAAAGGAAATCATGGAAAAACAAAGGGGATACAAATCCTGTGTAGTTAAAACCCGAGAGGGGACTACAACAAAAATAGATCAATCTAGTACGGTTAAAACCCGAAAAGGGACCGTAGCAAAATCGAAACAAAACAAAAGCCATCCAGCATAACTATCAATCCAAAAGGGGGTTACGACAAAAATGGATAAAGAAAAAGCCAACAAAACACACACACACACACTGAACCACTCTCCGGAGTCAGTCAAGACTACAGAATATGTCTGAACAGCGGTGAAGTCAGAACATATGTCTACGTACAAATCGGCCTTCCGAGGAATCAGTTACCCCGAAGATCTACTTTGATTTAGTCCAGTGGTCTGTCACTTCATGTGCAAAAGATTACGAAGTCATTCACACAGAAAGGATGAATCTAAGTTTCCGTCCTTCGATCAATCGGTGAGGCCTTATTTATCAAAATTATTTTGATTGATTAACATAAATTGTATATCAATCTCTCTTAGCAGAGAATCATAAATGCCTTTGAATATATTTGCTCATTTGATATGAATTTCAAATAGTGAAATGTATTCATATACGAAAATGACACACTGACATTCTATACAGAAAAAAACATAGAATGCAGAAAAGGAAGAAGAACGAAAAGGGCTAACTACGTAGTGTCCTGCTGAAAAACAAAACAATTCTATACAATGCATATCTGCTGCAAAACAAAACAAATCTATGTCTCTGTGCTACAAGTATCATACCTCTAGATTTTCGGTCAACAGGACCTCTAGGGGGTCCGGAGCAGCCTGAAAAAGAAAGAAAAATCCACCAGCAACAGAAAAGAAAGTAAAATAGGTCTATAGTGATCTACAACAAAACTGGCAGAAAGTAAACTACTAGTTTACGTACCTCATCCTGGGGAAAATCCTGGCCTGGTGGCGCTCCACTCTGTCGAGCCCTCCACTGCTGGAAGTTCTGAAAGTACCTCATCTTCTCCGCATCAAAAAAGGGCTGGGAAGTCTGGGCTCTGCGATCAGCACCCCTCATCATCTGAAAGAAGCGCTCCTACTCGGCGCCGACCGAATGTCCGCTGCGAACTGAGATCGTAGTGGTGAATCGGCCAATAGATACACTCTGAAATCAGGCAGTGTAGTCCCCCTCCATCATGAACCCATCAATGTCAATATCTTCCACAACCAAAGACCAAGCCTTCCAAAAAGTAGCAGCAAATGGGCATCTGGGGATCCGTACCTCTCCCGTCGTCTGGCGCTAATAGTGGTCGCCCATATATAGCTCCCAGGAAGAAAAGGAGAAGAATGTGTATCTCCGAGATGACAGATATATCTCGATGCCGTATGTGCCTCCCTCTGTCAAGTAAAAGAACGGCTGCCAGGTGACATAATCTTTCGTGATAATCTCTAACTAGGAGCGAAGTGTCACAAAGTCCAGCAAATCCAAAGAACACATAGACGGACGCGGCCACTGCAAAGCCCTGGGGATCACTTACTCTAGGCCAGTGGGATGGGGGTGCCCCACGCTCATATGCTCGAAGGACTACCACAAAAGAAAGGGCCAGAATCTTAACTGTGTCGGTGCTGGGCAACTAACTCTCCTCCTCATAGCCTAGAGGAACGAAGCAAACGTGAAAGACCCTAGTCAAAGAGGGCACTATTCGGGAAATCCACCATCCCAACATAAGTGACCGGAAACAAGGTGTCGTTGTTATTCAGAAAACACGACACTCTCAGATAGAGAAGCAAATGACGCTGCCGCTGGTACAGTTCCTAGTCGTCTATCTCTATGGTGTAGAAGAAGTCTCCACCCCTCAGCACAGATCCCGGGATCCATCTCTCGTTCATCTCATAATGAGAGATACCCAAAACTCTCTCTGTATCAAGGACAGTCCCCTCCGTCCTCTAGACAGGGAACCCTCCAAACCTCAAACCTATGATAACGACCCACTCAAACGGGGTAACGCCTAGCTCATAGTCGCCCAAATATAACATGTTGGTCTCACTGAACCAACGCTCGGCAAGGGCCCGAATTAGAGTATGCTTCGAGCAGAATGAGGGAATGGCTAAAAAGTCGCCAAAACCCTGCTCGACCAGAAAATCTCTATATACTGGATGCGCCTGGTTGCAGATCTGAACTGCCTAAAACCACGCTCTGCAGAAAGTCTTCTCAGGTGGAACCTCCCGGGCTCGCAAATACATCGAAGGATGAGACCGAAGCTGCATCATAAGTGGTGTGTCAAAAACACTCAAGTTGGCCCCTCTAAGATCCTCGGGAACCATCATCCCTCTCAACTGAGATCCCACACCATCTAGGGAAAAAGTCTCAAAGTAACCACATCGGGGTGCCACCGCGTCGCCTGCATCCGCCACATAATCTATATCAGCAATGTCAAGGGAAGACTCCTCCCTCTCCTACTCCATATGTCTCGAAGGTACAACCTCATCTGCAGGCTCTTTCCCTGGTCTACAACGAGAAGCCATCCTACAAAACAAAGGAAGAAATCATTAAACCCAACTAGTCAAGCGACTCAAGTTCGTGTAATAAAAATCTACAAACTCTACAGGTACAAAAGCTTGGTAACATCTTTCTATGGTTATCGACACAAATAAATTTTCGAAACCTCTGTAGTATCTATCTAAGGCTACAGGTTTGCATTTAAAAAAATCCCAGTAGTACCTATCTACGGCTATGAATTTATGTTTCAAAACCGCGGTGGTATCTTTCTAAGGCCATAGGTTTATATTTTCAGAAATCTCAGTGGTACCTTTCTAAGGCCATAGATTTAAACTTTCCGAAACCTCAGTAGTATCTACCTAAGGCTACATGTTTACGTTCTCAAAAATCTCAATAGTATCTTCCTAAGACTATAGATTTAAAATTTTCACAAACCTCGGTGGTACCTTCCTAAGGCCACATGTTAAAATTTTCACAAACCTCAGTAGCATCTATCTAAGGCTACAGGTTCACATTTTCAAAAACCTCGGCATCATCTATCTAAGACTCCAGGTTCGCATTTGCAAAACCTCAGTGGTACCTTCCTAAGGCTATAGGTTAAAATTTTCACAAACCTCAGTGGTACCTTCCTGTGGTAACCTGTTTTTTCCGGACGAGTTCTCTTCGGTTGCTGGTTCTTCGGATTTGGCCGACGGCTTGAGTGGTCCCTGCAGACAAATAAGGGGTCCTCCTGCTTGGCTCCTGTAACACAAGGATTAGTACCCACCGGTCGGTTGTGACCAACGGGGCCTCCGATGCTTAAATTAGTAACTGTTTGAGGAAAGGGTAAAACAAAAAAACAGAGGAGGCTAGACGGTAGCGGTCGGGGATCAAAAGTTAGGATCCCGTGAACAGTACCCATAGGGGGTATTTATAGGGAAATATTGGCTTGGGGCTTAAAAATATTGAGTGGGCCGCATGTCGAGGGCCCTATAGTGGGCCCGGACGGTTAATGGACCGGGTTAAATCGTACGAACGGGGTATCTCGGCAGATCCCCCACGATAGTGACAGTAGGATCGACCTCCGGGTGGTCCGGTCCGTTCGGAAACGAGTCGCGAGCAGCAAAGGGGGGTTACCGAACGCCTTCCGTCCGGACATTGGTGGTCGGCCATGCTGTAGACCCTCCGGTCCGGACAACTTTTATGGGCGGAGCCCTTACGGTTAGCCTTATAACAAGTTTAATGGTGTGTGGACCTTCCGGTCCGGACGGTCTTTGGGACCGAAGCATAAGTGATGGGTTTATAGAACAGATTTCCCCCTAGGTTATAGGTCCGGTCACCACAATAGCCCCTCAATCTTTTCCAAACTTTTGGAAAAGATTGAAATTGGTCAACCGGACGCCATGCTACCAGAGGCAAGTCACATTAATTATGTTCGGTGTCATCTCTGACGTCACCTGACAGGCGTCAGGACATTGATTAGACACGACAGTCAGGGATGGCCACGTGTCGTGCTCCGATTGGCAGGTCAATCTGACTGCCTCGGTTCATGTGTAGAATTATTAATGTTTACAGCTGTGTCCCATACCTGAGGGGAACCTATAAATAGGCCTGTTTAGTACGACCTTCGGTATTTTGCTCTGTGCGTAAGAAGCCTCCGGAGAGCCAGTTCCCCGTCGGCAATCTGCATTCCTCTGCTCGCTATGGATCAGATAGTCGTTCTGTCTTCTTCTTCGTCGCATTCTGAGCTGGACCCTTTGTTTGAGACGACTCCCACAGAGCTTACTCCTGAAGCCAGCTCGAAGATGTCGTCGCCTGCTAGAGACGTCACGCCCGGAGCGTCATCCTCGAGACAGCCTCCGGGCAGTGGCCGAGGTAACATTGTTCCTCATTTCTCTGATGAGGCTGAACCGACCTATGTGGCCTTGGGGGGACGGTCGGCCAGAGCATTAAAAGGGTCGGGAAGGAAAGACAGCGACGAATCTTGCCCCTACCTTCATTTCTTTTGAGGAGGAATTACTGAGTTTGCGGAGTTCCCCCATCGGTATGACATTCCGGACACCGTGACCATCGCGGAGGTTGGGTCGGTGGTTACATATTCGGAGGACCATATTACTGTGCCTCTAATGGCCGTGAACGAAGGACTGCCGAGGTTCCCTTTATCTCCGTTCCTTTGAGGTTTTTTACACGCATTCCATCTTGCGCCGAATCAGCTGTCGGTTAACTGTTACCGGACCATGAGCAGCATCTGGATTTTGAGTGCCAGGCATGGGTTTGTGTTTTATTTGCCGGACCTTATGGGTCTGTTCTCATTGTCTCACAACCGTTCCTCCGGCCAATATTTCTTTACTCCTCGGAAGCCTTATGGAGATGTTTTTACTAGGCTGCCGGACTCAGAAAAATGGGGGAACATCTTTCTCCAAGTCTTTGGTGAGTACAGTTTCCTTTCGGACGAGGAACATCTATATCCTGTCCCACATGCCACATGTCGACCATATCCAAACATTTGAGGTCTACGTCGTCGCCTGCCCGGATCGCGGCCCTTATGAGGTGTGAAGGTAGGGATGCTCCTACCTTTCTGGGGTACGAATTGTCATATAACAGCTCTCTTGAGGACCGAAAATCAAGGGGGAAGAGGAAGCTAGGAGATCACCCGGACGCACCAGCCCCTGTCCGGAGGTATATGACCGTCATGGAATACTTTGAACATAGGGAGGCTCCAGGCGGATTGATGCAGGAGCCGCCAAAGACAGATGCGGATGGGATACCTACGCAGGCTAGGGCCGCTGATGCGCCGGAGGAAGCCCCTGTCGGAAGTCAACCGAAGCTCCTCCCCGTGAAGCAAGAGTATGAAAATTTGGAGATTTCAGAGGACACGAGATACAATGTTCGGCCGCCGCCCTGGCCGTTCGCCCCAGGACCTGCCGAGCCATGGGCCCCTAATTTCAAAAATGTAGATAAGAGTTTGGTTCTCACAACGGACGGTGTTATGGTTGACCCGAAGGTTGCATATCCTTTGCTCCGAGCGCTGCAGCTTCCAGTCGATATGAGGGCTATGCCGACCTCGATCGAGGACATGTATGATTATGCCGGCTCAAGTCTTATAAAGGTACCTCTTGTTTTCTCTTTTTCGGACCCCTGATGATGGCTGTTATTTTGACAATCTTTTTGTGAAATCGTAGGCCTGCCAGAGCCTCTCAGGTTTGTAGCGAACCACTCAAAAGGTACTCCGGTCATCGTACAAATGGGTCAGGCATGTGAACCAATTGGGGGTCAAGCTGAAGGAGACGGAAGCTGAAAGAGAATATTTTCGTCAGCAGCTCGAGGTGATGACGATGAATAGGGACCGACTGAAGAAGAAGTTTGATGCCGGATCGAGCAGTGTCCCTTCGACCGGGGGAGTCATCCAGGAGGAGCTGGAGAAGGCGGTGGCCGGAGCCGACATGAAAGCTTACACTGAGGGTCTCATAGCTGCCCGGGAGGTTTACAGTGAGGAGATGGATGAGGTATGTCCGAAAGCCCATGAGATCGGCTTCAGGAGGGGCTATAGCATGGCCTTCCGCGACACCTGGCAGACGGCGCTAGACACGGTTGGGATTTCTGCAGACTCTCCCTTTTGGATGAACGTGATTGTACCTGAGTGCACAGTCCCTCTGCTGGAATTCCCGGACGATTATTTTCCGAATATCCTGCCGTCGGATGTTCCTGTAGTGGCACCGGAGAGTTCGGTTGCCGACATTCCGGAGGGGTTAGGTGTGAACTTGCCGGAGAGAGCTTCCCAGGATATACCGGGAGCTGTTCCAACTGATTTTCCGGAGGGAGTTTTCCAGGATATACCGGCGACCGTTCCAACTGATTTGCCGGAGGGGATTCCCCAGAACATACCGGAAACTGTCTCGTCTGGTTTGCCAGAGGCTGTCTTTACTGCTGTGCCGGAGGCTACCCGTTCGGCCCAATTATAATGTTGTTGTTTTTCTATTTTCCCTGTACACAGTCTGTATTGTACTATAGTTGCGAAAAAATGTTAATTAATGTTACCTCATTTCTGCCGGCGTGTATGAGACAGTGATAGTTTCAGGGGCAGATCTGGAGGAAGCGTATCGGGAGGCCTCTCGCCAGAGGGCAATAAATAGTTTGATCATAAAAATCATATATGTCCGGGTGGGTGTTGATAATATTTGATTGCCGACAGGTCGGTCGGATAAATGATAGCCTTGTAAGGAGGGAGATAGCCCCAGGCTACTGCCAGTCGCTCATAAGATTCTCAAATAAGAGTAATGGTCCGGATGTTTGCCGGAGGCATATAGAAGACCCAGATTAGGGTAGTGTCCGGATAAATATAGAGTCCCATGACATAGAGTTATCCGGATTGACCCCAGATATATGTGTAAGATACCTCCTCGATGAGGGGAGGTATCTGGATTGATGGGAAGATAGCCATAGGCCATAGGATGGATGG
>NMUG010003991.1:0-14249 GCA_002855965.1 Monotropa hypopitys | reverse complement strand
TCCAAGGGCGCGGGTCCGGTCACTACAGCTAGCTAAGATAAATATTATGAAGATTGAAGATTAAGAAGTCCACCAAGAGATGGTTGATTGAATCAAACCTAAGCGTTCGGTTATACCTCAAGTTTTACAATACGGAAAGGTTAGAGGTTTCCCACTTAAGTTTGTTCCAAGAAACAAAATAATAGACCAAGAAAGCAAGGAAAGATAAAACCTCCAATAAGAAAGGTAACACAAGAAATATAGTGGTTCAGTTAGGATCGTTCACGACCTAACCTACATCCACTCCTTTAAAACTATGAAGGTTCCACTAGATAGAGATTACCTTATGGGTGGTAATCAAACCTTTACAATGCCTTGAACTTCTTGACCGGTTGAGCTCTGGCCTTGTGATTCTTCCAGGTGATCACTTGTCATTGATCCTTGAGTAGCTTTCGGGTGTACTCGAACCTCCTAGACACTTTCGGGTAGCTAGACACCTTGAGTTGCTTCCGCATGAACTCCAACCTTCTTAGCTCTTCCGGGTGACTAAGGACCTTGCAAGTTCTAACCTAAGAACTTGAATAACACCATCAAGTATAAGAAAAGAATAATGGGAAGACACTCTTTCCCGTAAAATGAAGAATACAAACTCTCTCAACTGTATTACAATGATGAACAATATATATATATAGTAAAAAATAAGCTCAAGAATGATTTTTTATGTAGAGGCACTTGTAGGCTTGAAGTCTCTTCAAATTCTTGAGACTTGAACATGTTTTATAACCCTCGGGGCCTGGTCCACCAAAATGGGGGTAAATTTCACAGAGAAACTAGCTATTTATAGTTTTGGGGGCATTGTGGTAATTTTGAACAACTTTTCCAACCAAATATGCACTTTATGCATTGGCCAATATGCAACCGATATGGGACCAGTATACTGGATAGTATACTGACCGGTGTGCCGGTTGCACATCTCTCGGCTTCTTGGCTCTGCAACACACCTGCTGACAACAAAATAAAGGGCCAGTATTGGCACAAGTATACTGGGTGGTATACCGCGAGGTATACCGATTGGCATGCTGGTGGTGGTTTGGCTTCTGTGATGCTCCAAATGATGTGAGGCTTGATCCCTTGGTTTGGTTTTATGATTCCCTACAACTTTCCTATTGATCACAACTTAGAAAAATATAAGCATAGAAAACCTTGTTAGAACAAACAGTTCTAAGTGTGAGTTTAAAACCTTTAAGAAAATTTTGGGAATCAATCTAAGCTAATAAATCATACAAGGGACCTAAAGAAAATATTGTAATGATAAATATGCATCAAAAGAACATTCTCTTAGCCTCCTCAAAATCATTTGATCAAAATATAATGGTTTTACAATAATTGAGCATAAAAACAATTTCCTTGTACTACTCGCAATCTTTCTCTAATAAGTTTGACTCCTTTCGAAGCCATTTGAACCAATTCTAGACCCAGAATTTGGCATTTCCTGACTTCACTCCAAAAAATCAGAGTTCTACTGTAACAGCCCCAGAATTTAAACCATTTTTTGAAAATGGATATTAGAGCATTTTAAATAAAATACTACAATATAAAGTCCTGACATCACATGCATGTCAAACGACATGCACAAACCATAAACAAAGAGTAAATGCATCAAGTTTAAATATTACAGACCGGGTACCCAAATTATAATATAAAATGTGGAAAGGTAATTAGAAACGCATTACAATAAATGAAGTCTTCAAATTCTTCAAAGTCTTGGAGCTCCACCTCCAAACTATGTCAAGTGATCCTTCCCTAAAAATAGAGGGTTAAGCATATGCCTAGTGGAGGAAATCTAAACAAATAATATATGTAATAGGTGTACTTAGACATAAAAATATAAAGAGAGAAAGAATACTATGCATGTATAAGAGTGTGATAGGTTTCCAACATAAGATAGCCAAGTGTGAGTAAGTTTTCCACGAATCGTTTCCAAGGAGCCATTTGATTCAAATTTTCCATCATAACAAATAATCATGTCAAAACACACACCTTATCAAGATAAGTATTTTCCAAATGATATTTCCCAATTCCTTATTAATATAAGGTCAAACCATTTTAAGTAAGTTTGGGCTATTAATTTCCGAATTAGAAGCTCATCAACAATCTAATCGTATATTTCCTAGAATTACCCAACTCGATAGGAGGGTCCCGTCAAACCCCCATTATGCAATGTCATGAACGTAAATGTTCAGGGATCAAAATCTCGGGAATCAAAATCCCATAATGTATAGCCAACGTAAGGATCAAAATCCATATTAAATCACAATTGATTTCAACTTCCCACTTTTCCAAGATTTCCAATTTTTGGGACAAATGACAAAACTCAACATTTTATAAGGTATCAACATACCAATTGATGATTAAAGGCTCTAATTTAATGTTTCCAAGCTCAATTGACAATTTCCTCAAATTAATCAAGCTAGGTCAAAATTAGGGTTTTTGTAAAAAGTATGGCTTTTCAAATTTATGCTTAGAAATATTAAATTGAAGTCCTAGGAACAACATATCCAAGGCCAATTTCATTCTAGACCCAATTCATATACCTTAGGAAACCAAAACGGATCCTAGACATGCATACATCAAAAACTTTCTTGAAGTAAGGAGAGAGAGACTACCTAGAACATATATACAAGGGTTAAAAGTACTCTACCTCACAAGCAAGTCACCAAGAAAAATCTAGGAGAGAGTTCTTCCACACGAGCTACCACACTAAGCCCGTCAATGTGTAGAGGGAGGTGAGGGAAAGAGGGTTTGCGAAGGGTTTTTGTTCAAAAGCCTTCAAACAATGAGAGAAATCAAGAGAGAGAGAGAGAGTAGAGGGGGAGAGAGAAATGTTAGAGAGAGGGAGAAGGAGGCATGGGGGCTGTTGGAGATGATGTTTGGACTAATTTGTGTTTAAGGTTGAGTAGAAGATGAGCTTATATAGTTGCCCAAAAACCATTTCGAAAATACCCTTAATGAAGGGCATATCGATATACACTAGTTGTATATCGATATGCAACTGCTTTGGTTTCACTCGGATAACACTGCATTTCGATATACCCTACGTTGGTATATCGAAATTCCATAAGAGGAATTTTGATCAGAGAGATTTTCATATCGATATACTCCAAGGAGTATATTAAAATACGCAGCAGAGGGATTCCATATTTCGATATGCCCACCATGGCATATCGAAATACACTAACGTGCAAGTTAGGCAGAAGGAATGCCATTTCGATATACACCCATTATGCATATCGAAATAAGAATAATTCGATATAGGGTACCAGGAGGATGTATTTCGATATATATACAAATGACATATCAAAATGCAATAAATGGGAGAACTTACTGACTTGAAATTACAAAGGGACATATCGATATACTTGCCAAGCATATCGAAATACAAACAGCATACTGCTGAAGAAATGCAAAGGATCATTTCAATATGCTTACTTTGCATATCGAAATGACAAATGGTCAAGCCAAACCCTTCAGGACATATATCGAAATGGAAGGGAGAGAGGCCAGGCCACATTTCAAAATAAAGGAAATAAAAAGGAAGATTTTATTTCCAGAATGGTGATTGACGAGCACTCGTGGCAATCACCCGAACATCCATGAACACCTCAAATTCCCATTTCAAGCACATCTAACTTCTCATGATATCAAAACTCACCTCGGAGAGGCTCGATAACAAATTAAAAATGATTTTGAAAATTAATTAGAATGACCAATAGGAATATCATTTCAAGGGAAATGATATTAAATTGGTTCTAAATGAAATTTAATGAATATTCAAATAATTAAATATTCTCAAGGATAAAGTCTAAATAATGGGAAATTTTATTTAAATTTCTGAACCATTACAATCCATCCTCCTTAAAGAATTTCGTCCTCGAAATTGATAAGAGTGAACGTCAAAAGACACAATGAAATGAAAGAAAGATTTTATTAAAAATACAACAAAAGGAATCAAGAAACTACATTTAGGAATTAAACAATTCCGGATATTGCTCCCGGATCTCACTTTCTCTTTTCCAAGTAGCTTCTTCGATGTTATGGTTCTTCCAAAGGACTTTGACGAGAGGAATAGTCTTTCCCTGCAAGACTTTTTTCTTTGAGTCCAAGATGCGAACATGACGTTCTTCATATGAAACATCCGCTTCCAAAGCAATGGACGACCAATCCAGAACATGAGAAGGATCAGGATAATACTTACGGAGCATAGAAATATGAAACACATTATGAACACTTGAGATTTGATCAGGCAAAGCCAAACGATAAGCTACTTCCCTTATCCGTTCGATAATGTCAAAGGGACCAATGAAGTAAGGAGCCAACTTACCCCTCTTTCCAAAATGAGTAGTTCCACGACGTGGTGACACCTTCAAGAAGACATGATCACCAACTTCAAAAGACAAAGGACGGCGACGGTTATCCGCATAACTCTTGTTACGACTTTGGGCAGTCAACAAACGTTGACAGATTTGCTTGATTTATTCGGTAGTTTGGTTGACGGTTTCAGTACCCATGTCCGTGACATCTCCAATGTCATACCAACAAATGGATGAATGACACGGTCTTCCATACAATGCTTCGAAAGGTTCTTGACCATATGACATGAGCTTGATATCTAAATCTCCCAAGTGAGGTCCTAGGTCATGATCCCTCACTTGTATTGTCATAGAGATTGGAAAAGTCTAGTATGACCTAGGTTAGGTGTTAGACCCTCGTGACCATTCTTCTTAGTTTAATTTCCTTGCCTTATATTTTAGATTCATTAGTTTAAACCAAAACAAATCCAAGGGTAGCGTCCTTCCACTTCTATCGCAAACCAAGCCCGCTTCACAAAGCAGTTCCTTGACTCTGTCAATTACCTGCGGATCGACCTCGGACTTACCACTTGATAAATGTATATTTCCTTGTTTATAAATTATTAATGCATTAGCATCCCCGTCAAGTGATGACGCGGCAAAGATAGATCACCAGTATTCATATCCCATGCCTTGTTAAATTTTGAGGACAAAATTTCTTTAAGCGTGGTAGGTTGTAACACCACGAATTCATGTAACATATTTTCTAGAATTTTTTTTATGATACTAATTAAGAAAAACCAATTCTGGGTCATGTTTGGTGTTATTCTAAGGTTTGGGTTCTATCTTGGAATGAGTTTGAGAGTTTGGGAGTGTTTGGGAGTGTTGTGAGAAAAATCTAGGAATTGTCATTGTATACAAAAATGTAGGGGTATAAATTTCGGTATACCTTGGTCATGTTGGCCTTTTTAGGCTTAATATACCGATATATAGGTCCTTATATACCAATATGTCATAACGTTTCTTCCCCCTTCATACATATTGATGCATATCGATATGTGAGTATACGACCTATATATCGATATGTAGTCCCCCACATATTGGTGTACCAAGGTTCTAGCCAACTCTGATTCCTCTTTGAAATCCAACATTTTGATATGTGATGGCAGGGTATATCGGTATGAGGGGATGGCTATATACCAGTATGAAGGCCAAGGTATATCGGTGTATGTCACGACCCGTCCCGGAAAACAAATAAATTATAGAATCTGGCTACGAATCGTGACTCAAACAACTCTAACAAGTGAGGAAACTAAGCATCATTTCCCAACATAATAAAATTTTCCATCTTTCAAATAAAAATATGCAACGGAATAAAAGAAGTGCTCAGCATAGACTCCAAAACTAAAAGTACCAACTGTGACAATCTAAAAATGACCCAGACAATGTCCCAAAAATAAAGGAGTACTCTACTGCAAGAACTAAAAGTCTAAATATAAGGAAAAGTCTCACATCCTCTCTCTAATACTAAAAAGAGGAAAAAGAAATACTAGCAACTGATAGATATGACTCCTGCTGAAAGAGAGTCCCGAAAGTTTGGCAATGAACTCCACTAAGCCTCCTTACCTGGATAAAATGTCATAACAAAAGACGAAGGCAACAATATCCAAGAGTGTCAGATTTATAGTCAATATAGAAAGTTGATTAGCATGGTACACAAAGTACAACAAAGCAACGAAAGGGTTGTGCCTCTCCCATAATATAAGTCCTCTACGTCAAAGTAAATATGCCAATGCATATGAATGTTATGAAATGTATCTTTTTTAGATTTTGGGAAGCTTCCACACACCAACACCACACCAAAGCTAGGGGCGACTCAATCAAACCCACTAGCATAGGGCGAATCAATCAAGCCCTAGTATTCCATAAATGGAAGACACAATCATTGAGATAACATTGCCAAGCATCTATTGTTTCTCAATACCGTAACCGTAATACAACACATCCCCATGAAATGGAATCTACCGTCTTAGGGCTGCATTGCTAAGCATCTACTGCCCCCTAAGCCCGTTGCCGGGGATAATCCTCAAGAAATGGCATCTACCGTCTTAGGTCTGCATTGCAAAGCATCTACTGCCCCCTAAACCCGTTGCTGAGGATCCACCAACGTCACCACATGATGATATAGGAACATGCATGGATGTACAATCAACAACTGAATATCACAAATTCATAACTCCATAATGTACCAAATCCATGCCATGTATCATGCTTGCACATACCAAAAGTAGGAAGATAACAACAACATCAACATCATCAACATATTTGAAACATGTGCGAAGCATGTAAAAATACACCAACTGAAGCAACAACTAGCAAGAGTATAGAGCATGTATTCATCCATCATGTGATCAAGTAATTTAGGTTACACAATAATCCCCAAACCCAATAACAATCGAGATATGTGAACATACAGCACACCAAGGGATTCAAACAAGCAATCATAACCATCTAGAATGTAACATACAAATCAAGGTTCTATAACTGAAAGAAATCTACACACTCACCAAAATATGTGATCACCAAAGTACGAATCTATTGGACCGTCTTAGAAGACTCCAGCTTGTCTCCTGTTATACATATCAAAAGTGTATAAGAAGTTTCTTCGAATTGCTATGAATTTGTTAAATACTTCAATATGTTTTGTTGACACCTTTAGACCTCTGTAAATTATTAAATTCCTCTTAAATAAGATTTATAAACAATCTAAGATGACCCCACAAGAAAATTAGGTTTTCCTCAACTTTCTGTCAAATCAGTATGAGGCCGGTACGAGGCCGGTATACTACCCGACATGCCGTCCGGCATGCCGGTTAGTACAATTTTCTTCATTTATTCCTAACCCAAAACGTACTGTCAAAATTAACTAAGGCCGGTATGGCATCCGGTATGTCACCCGGTATACCAGTCGGTATACCGGTGTGCATATCAGTCAGTACGCAAAATAGCATATTAAGAAAACTGCTAATCTACTTCGGTTATTTTCAACAAAACTCATCTAAAAATTGTTTTTAACTCTAAGATCTGGGAAAATGATCACCCAAGTGTAGTAAACATCCATATACATATAGTACTTAGATCTAAGCCTCCAATCTTCACTCTAACACCTCTAAATCTAAGATCTAAAAGTAGATCTAGAAATTTACAGTGACTAAATGTAATTAGTGAAAAATCCCTAATTTGTGCTTAACCAAGCATGAAATTAAAATTCTAAAACGGTAAGATTTACCTTAGTGATGTTGGGAACAACTTTGAAAAAGAAATCTTCTTCAAAAACCTTCAATCTTTGCCTTGTTTTTGCCAATCTCCCTAGGTCTCCCTCTCTAATCACTCTAGCCACCTCTCAAACAAAGTGTTTTGACCTAATGTGAGAAAAGCCACCACTATAATTAACCCTAATCATATTTTAAATAAAAAAGACCATGTTGTCCTTCATTATAATCCTATTCACCCTTGTATGCCACCCCAAACCTAATATATATGTATTTTCATTAAGTGATACATAATTATTATATAGAAACTCTTTATTAAATCCTTAAAATTCCTCCACGCCATTATTTCCTCATCTCTATTCTTTCACTAATAATAATAAATCTAATTAAATTACTTGAAATAGATACGGGTATTACAACTTTCCTCCACCTAGGAAATTTCACCCTCGAAATTAGGATACGTACCCGATACGAATAAATGAGGATATTTGACCCTTATAGCATCTTCTCCCTCCCAAGTAGCCTCTTCTACACCATGATGCCTCCAAGGGATCTTCACTCAATTAATATTTTTGGAGCGCAACACTTGCTCCTTTCTGTCGATGATCCGTAAAGGTTCCTCGACATAGGATAAGTCTTCTTGCACCTCCAATACCACGGTATTCAAAACATGTGAATGATCCGCAATATAATTCCGCACGTTGGACACATGAAAGACATCATGCAGCCGAGATAACTCCACTGGCAACAACAAGCGATATAATTCCCCTTTCCCTTGAAGCAAACCACACCCTTCCATGGAGACACTCTAAGAAAAACAAGATCACCCACATCAAATTCCAACTCTCTGTGGCGATTGTCGGCATAAATCTTTTGCCAACTCTGAGAAATCCTCAACCGTTCTCGAATTAACTTAACGCCATTTGAAGACTGCTAAATCAACTCCGGTCCCAACAACTGCCTCTCTCCCACCTCACTCCAACAAAGAGGAGTGGGACAACACCTCCCATATAGAGCTTCATATGGTGCCATTCCAATGCTAGACTGGAAACTATTATTATAAGCAAATTCTACTAAAGGAAGATAATCATCCCAAGCACCTCGAAAGTCCAACACATAACCCCGCAACATGTCTTCTAAAGTCTGGATAGTTCTTTTCGACTGTCTATCTGTCTGTGGATGAAAAGTCGTACTGAACTTCAAGGAATTCCCCAAAGCAGACTACAGACTATGTCAAAAACAAGAAGTAAATTTCGGATCCCTATCACTCACAATGGAAACAGGAACCCGTGCAATATAATAATCTCAGCAATGTATAATTTGGCATATCTGTCAGTAGTGTATGTAACTTGGACAGGCAAAAAGTGAGCAAACTTCGTCAGCCAATCCACCACAACCCAAATAGAATCGAAGCTTCTGCTATATCTCGATAGTCCAACCACGAAGATCATAGTCATATGCTCTCACTTCTACTCAGGTATCAGCAGATTTTGCAACAACCCCGCTGGCCGTTGATGTTCTATCTTAAGCTGCTGGCAAGTTAAGCACTTCGCTACGAACTCAACAATATCCTTCTTCATACCTCTTCACCAAAAGTTTTCACGAAGATTCCAATATAACTTATTACCTCTCGGGTGCATAGCATACGCAGAACTGTGACCCTCCTCCAGAATACTACGCCTCAAATCTGAGTCATTAGGAATACATATTCGTGTCCCAAATAGAAGCATACCATCATCACTAATTCTGAAATCACCTCCCAACCCTTCAGTCACCAACTTTTTCTTTGACACAAGGAACTCATCCAAATCTTGCCCCACTTGAATCTGATCTACAAAAGTAAGTCTAATCAAAAAATGAGCCAAAAGTACATCTTTCGAATTCACCTCAAACATCACATCCATCCTCTTCATCTCACAAAATTTTCAATACAGACACATCGCACACAAGATAGACTTCCTGCCGATTTACGGCTCAAAGCATCTGCAACAACATTTGCCTTACCCGGATGATAGTGAATAGAACAATCATAGTCTTTGATCAACTTCATCCATCGTCGTTGCCGCAAATTGAGCTCCTTCTGAGTAAACAAGTACTTAAGGCTTTGGTGGTCCAAAAAGATTTCGCACGTGACTCCATATAAATAATGACACCACTGCTTTAAAGAAAATACCACTGCAGCCAACTCAAGATCATGAACCGGATAATTAAGTTCATTAGACTTCAACTAACGAAAAGCATATGCAATCATCTTATCCCATTGCATCAAAACACAGCCCAAACCTCACAAAAAGCATCACTATAAATTACCATATCTTCAGTGCCATCAGGAACTAACAAAACAGGAGTAGACACTAACTTTTCCTTCAACAATCTAAAACTCATCTCACATTCATCAGATCATATAAACTTCACATTCTTACGAATCAACTCTGTCATTGGCAAAGCAATAGAAGAGAAACCTAGAATAAATCGACGATAATAACTCGCTAACCCAAGAAAACTGTAAATCTCCATCACACTAGTTGGTCTGTCCTAACTAACCACCACCTCTACCTTCTTCGGGTCTACTCGGATCCCTTCTCTGGATATGACATGGCCCAAGAATACAACTTCATGTAGCCAAAATTCACACTTGCTATATTTCCCGAACAGTTGCTTCTCCCTCAAAGTCTGCACCACTAACCTCAAATGCTGCTGATGGTCTTCTTCGCTCTTAGAATATACCAAGATGTCATCAATAAATACAACCACAAATGAATCCAAATAGGGTTGGAAAACCTTATTCATAATATCCATAAATACAGCTGTAGCATTAGAAAGACCAAAAGGCATCACAAAAAATTCGAAATGCCTATACTGCATCCGAAAAGTAGACTTGGGTACATCCTCCTCCCTGATCTTCAACTGATGATACCCGGATCTCAAATCAATCTTCGAAAAGATAGTAGCTCCCTGCAATTGATCGAACAAATCATCAATTCGCGGGAGGGGATACTTGTTTCGCACTGTCACCTTGTTAAGCTGTCGATAGTCTATGCACATTCTCATAGACCCATCTTTCTTCTTCACAAATAGAACAGGTGCACCCCACGGTGACATACTGGGTCTAATAAAACCCTTATCAAGATACTCTTTAAGTTGCATCTTCAATTCCAGCAACTCAGCTGGTGCCATACGATACAGAGCTATAGAAATAGGGCTCGCTCTAGGAACAAGCTCAATAGTAAACTCAATCTCCCGATCAGGCACAATACATGTCAACTCATCCGGAAATACATCAGCAAAATCACGTACTATCGGAATATCGACAATACTAGGATTGGACTGTTGCATATCAACCACATGTGCCAAAAATCCCTCACATCCCTTACTCAACAAAGCTCTTGCTCGCAAACAGGATATCATTCTACACTTCCCGACAAATTTCTCCCCATAAAACTTCATCTCTTGTTCATTCGGAAAATGAAAAATTACCTCCTTCCTCAAACAGTCAATCACCGCACGATGGGTGGATAGAAAATCCATCCCCAAAATTACATCAAAATTCACCATGGGCAATGGAATCAAATTCACTGACAGAGACTTTTCACCCAACAACAGCTCACACCCCAAATAACACGAGTTCACCCGAACAGGTTCACCCACTGGTGTAGAGATAGCCAAAACATATGGCAGAATAGAAGGTAGCCTGCCTAACTTTAAACCGAATGCTACAGATACAAATGAATGTGTTACACCAGAGTCTAAAAGAACACGAGCATAAATACCATCTACAAAGATAGTACCTGCAACCACCTCTGGTGTTGCCTCAGCCTCCTGGCGAGTAATAGCAAAAACTCGTCCTGGCCTCATCTGACTGTCAACACTAGCGTCTGCTCTACCTAAAGAACCAATTGCTGCAGAAGATGCCGACCCACGTAGCTTAGAACAGTATGGAGACTTGTGTCTCTACTCCCCACAATTAAAACATTTGAACCTCTTCTCATCTGCCTTTGACCCTGGACAATCTCTGATAATATGCCCCTCTTCCCCACAACCAAAACATCGTCGATCCCCATTTGGAGTACTCCCCACTGACTGACTCTCGTGGTTCTGATTACAATCTCTTCTTCTACAACTCCCTTGTGACTTAGAGCTACTATGGTTCTTCTTGAAAGGGGGTTTATTCAACCCAGTTTTAAAACTTGCTCCTTCACTAGAAGGCTTGCTCTACCATCCTCCAGCTAATTTATTTTTCATAGCACGCTGCTCCATCAACCCATCCACATCTCTACCAATACGTCAAGCCATGTCCACAAGGTCTGCATAATCCCTTTCTCTGAAGGAAGTCAACCTGGTAGCCACACTGGAATTCAAACCATACCTGAAGCACTGCCAACGTTCTTCATCTATATGCACCAACTGCATCGCAAAATGAGATAAGGCAGCAAACTTTGCCTCATACTGTCATAGATCCCTACTTCAGATATAGAAAAACATTCTGCTGGTCTAGTCTGTATGTCGCTGGACAAAACTGATCATTGAAGCCTTTCACAAATAGCTCCCAAGTCATGACACGAGGAGGTATAGCAATATCTCCTACCACTGGCATCGTAATCTGCCTATTATATGCCTCCCACCAATATAAGGCCTCACCCTTCAAATTGAAAGTAGACAAATTTACCTTCTGTGCATTATCAACTCCCAAAGTAGTAAAGATTCTCTCAACCCTATGCAACCATTCTTCTGCCACTGTAGGAGAAACAGATCCTTTAATATCGGAAGGACGCAATCGACAAAACCGATCAAGAACTCCTGTGGCAGCTGTTCCTGTCTGTTGAGTGGTCTGCCACTGTATAGAAGCAGCCTGATTCTCCAAGAACTGGGCCATTGCGGCCTCCACCCTATCAGCATTAGTCATCACTGGAGGATTCACCGGTGCCTGGGGCTAGTTTACTTCCCCTTCAGCTGGGCCGGTAGAAGCAGCATCCTCTACATTATCCATCTCACTCCTGATCATCAACAAATATATATATATATACTAGCGATAGCCCGTGCCGATGGCACTACGCGACAGAATAGAAAGAGTAACATAATGCGTAAGGGTCCAAAAAAAGTTCGGGTAATAGTAATGCCTTCGGCACTCATGATGAGTGACAACATAATAGAAAGCGCAACACAATACGTAAGGGTACAATCATAGTTCATGTGTTAGTAGTCCTTCAGTATTTGATCCGTATTTAGTTACTTCGGCACTTTAATAATGAACAGTAGGTAATGACCGTGTCGATGGCACTTGAGTGGTATTTTTGGCACGTCATCGTGCCTTCGACACTAAACAATCATTCAAAAAGTGTCATTAAAGTGTCATCGACACGTTCATTACCTACTATTCATTATTAGAGTGTCGAAATAACCAAATACGGATCAAATGTCTTCACTCATAATGAGTGCCAAAGGACTACTAACACATGAACTATGATTGTAAGGGTACGAAAAAACTTTTAGTGTTGGAAGTGTCTTCGAAACTGACTCTTGATTTTGACACTTTGGAGTGCCTGAAAGCACGTGTCGACAAAATATAAAGCGCAACACAATACATAAAGGTACGACGAATATTCAGATGTTAGTAGTGCCTTCGGCACATATTCGTACATTCAGTACTTTTGTGTAGGTAGAGAATAAAATAAAAAAATTACAATAAGTGCAAAAGACTAATCACCAAATAGACATCAATGTTTGAAAAAAGACTAATCACCATCACGTAGGCATAAGTTGTATAACTCGAAAACCACTCAAAACTTTGTGTATGACCCTTAAAACATGTAGAACATAAATGAAATATACTAAAAAACCATCTGTCTATCTAAAGAAATAAAATGAAAAATCATCGAGACTTACATAAGATCGAGTAATTTTTTGTTGAACTAAAAAATCTGTTGAACTCTTTCATACAGAGTCTTTGAAAGCAATTACCCCTGAGTGCTCATCAAGGTTGAAATAAAATGAAGTTTGTCTTCTCTCTATGCTTTGAAAGCTGCTGGTGATATCTGGCTGTTGTCAGATTCTGACTCGCAAGAGGACGTAGCCTATCCAAATGACCCACCGAGTGCTCATCAAGGTTGATGATGACCTGAAACAGCTATTCCGAGCAATTGAGCTACCCCGTGACATGATTGACATTTAAAAGAATGAGATGAAACCCGCCACTAACACTGCGAAGAGACGAGCTATGGCCCAGGTTCATGACATTTCTTCCAAGCCCAAGACCAAGAAGAAGAAGCATGAGATCAGCAAGAGGACTAAGCTGACCAATTCCCACCTTCCATAGCTATTTCATAACCTCAATGTTCCGGGATCTTGATGGATGTACATGTAATCAGAATGGAAATAGACCAAGGAAAAGTCCATACTTTGGTTGCCATTTTCAGGAATGATTTCACAGTAAACTTACAAAATTCTTATTTTTTTAAAAACAAACTCTAAAAGTTTCATATACTATTCATCTTTTAATGAAAGGCTATCTTTTTATGAGGAAAAAAGTTAAAAAAATCCTCAGGCAACCTAACAGGAATTTGAAAGTAGTGAGATTCACAGGGGATATATTGTACCAGCTGATGTATCACTTCAGGTGGCATTTTGTAAGAAAACAAAAAAGCATCTTTTT
>NMUG010003990.1:0-14250 GCA_002855965.1 Monotropa hypopitys | reverse complement strand
CATCGCGATTGTTGAATCATAAATATGAGATTGGTTGGTCATCCTTAATCCCTTAGACACCATATGTTCGATGAAAGTCCTTAGTAAATCTTGGTTAAATGTTTGGAAAATCATATAACAAACTTGAACTCCTATCAAAGCGAAACATATGGAACTGTCGTAAAATCCATACATTGGGCATCCACATGAAATTGGAATTGAGGTCAAGGGGTGGCATTGGGTAAATTAGCAATCCCATTGGTTGTGTGAAGTCTCGCTTTACATTACCAAGGTTGGAGATATGGACTCGTCCCCATATGTGTAGAGTGTGAGCTTGAAGTGGGTGGTCGAACTCGATGACCACCTTAAGTGGAACAACCTTGTGGGTTGTCTCCCTTGACATGACCAAGGATGAGTTTGCGGTGTAAAACTCGGTGAGATGTAAAAAGTACCCAATGAACTTCAAATATTGAGGATGTGCCTACCAAATGCTACTCGTGTATAATCTCGAATCTACCACCTCAAAATGAAAGATGAAAATAAGAGTGATGACTTCCGCGTGCGTACTAGCGTTGGCTAGGGGACTAGAGGTGGATAGTGAGAAGGTTAAATATGCCAATAAAACAGTGGTGACGATAAAAAATGTGGCATCTTGGTTAGTGATGAGATGAAGGGAATGGGAAACACTAGCATGACTAGGTATCACAAAGGATGAAATACTAGCATTGGCTAGGAGGAATACAAATGACATAACGAAATGGAACAAGAAAGACTAACGTTGGCTAGGGTGACATACAAAATACCACACACTAGCGGTGGCTAGGAAAAGAGTAAAAGCAACATACTAGGCTTGGCTAGGGAACATGAATGAAAGTAACGTAAACACTTGATATTACGAACGATGCGAGCAATGTTAAGTGGACCCCACTGTGACCCCTTAGTATCCAAAGGGGAAGTATCGATTTGGGGTGACGTTACTAACATGTGATGCTACTCTTGCTTACTAGCTGTGGCTAGGATTATTCCGATATGGATTCTGGATACGATATACGAGAACGGACTTATGATGGGGTTCTCGGGATGGTCGCTCCATCCACGACATTGTGCACAATGGGGGTAACTTGAGCCCTTCCAATGTTACTTGGAGAAAGCTAGGTAGGAATTGGGTTAGTTAGTCGGCCAACTACTACCCTCTTCCCTCTATCGACGAGACTTGACTTTTCTTGGAACGGACTTATGATAGGGTTCCAAAGACTTATCTATGCAAAAAAAACTATGCTTACCTGGAGTGGACTTATGATGGGACTCCACGAAATATTCCTACTACGAATCAATAGAATAACTTGGAATAGACTTATGATGGAATTCCAAAGGGGGAACTCGCCCATGAACAAAAAGGGGAATTTAAAAGAAAGTGTACAATGGAAAGATGTGAATTGTACAAAGAAGGAAAGTAATTGAACAACTCAAGCGTTAACAAAATATGTATGCCAAACAATTAACTCCATGGATAGATGGCGAGGTTTGAGAGTGGTGTGTGTTACGGTTATCCATATATGCGTTGCGTAGAATCTTGATAGTTCCCTAGATTATTACCCCTTTTGTAGAAAGTGGATTATGACAACTTGAGATCGAGTTGGTTTAGCCATTAGGCTTGACACCTTTTACCTCCCTTGTACTTGAGGAGATTAGTTGACGGACCTCTTCCTAGGTCACCCTTACTGCTTGCGTTGTCTTCTCTCTACTGCTTCACTACTTGTGTTCCGCCTTACAGCTTGCTATTGTGTTATCCACTACTGTTACTCTTGTTTATAGCTTTACTGCTTGTGCTGGCCCCTCCTAGGCATACACCACCCGTGCATGTTTGGTAGTGGTCATGAGTTTATCTACTGAGCCGTGGTATGCTCAGACCTTTATGGTCCCCCCCCCATAGGTAGTTGCAGGGACTTGTGGATATCGTTGAGCTTGGAGCTTAGTCAGCTACTGGGTTTTCAGGGATCGTTGCAGCAGGTCTCTCTTGGCACTTTTGTTAGCTCCCGAGGATGGGATGTACCATCTCCTTTCTTTCTGTTTTGCACTTCAGTTGTAGCCGTTTGGCATATGTTCTATCTTCCGCTGTTCTATTCATATTGTATATGGAATGTAATGAGGAATTGAATGAAGTGCATAGATACTACAAGTGTTGACCTCCCCTGCTTTTACTTAAATTGTTTTAAAAAAAGTGGTTTGAAAATCCGGGGCGTGACAGATATCTCCTACTCTAGCGTGACGCGCTTTTTTTTTTAGGTTCTGCAGGTAAGAAACCTATCTTTGAAGACCTTGAAGCTCCTTGAGATTTGAGATCTTTTGATGTCATTTTATAAGTTATGCACTCTTTTATTTGAGACCACCCGTGTTGTGGGTGAGCTAGTCTTGGCATGTAATAACTTAATTGTGACTTTCTCTTTTCTCTTGCATACTCTATGGTTAGAACTTATGTTTTATTTTCTTCTCACCCCCTTGGATTTTCATGTGTGATTGGAATGTATTGGTGGTAATTTAGCATTTATTTTATTACGTTGATCCATGATTGTGATCCCCATTTGAGCATTATTATTATTTCAAAAAAAGTGGTTTGAAAATCCGGGGCGTGACAGGTATTCAGTGAGTTTGTCGGGTTATGATAAGTATATGTGTTTAATATTTGAAATATTCAAGCATGTGCTAGTTGTTGGATTTATGGTTCTTTGCTTACATATAAGCATGATAGGTGAAGTTTTGTGAATATGTGTTGGCCAAAAGCATGTTGTACTCTACGTTGACAAGTTGTGACTTAGTTGCTTATTTAACAAGCATGTTGAGGAAAGTTGGGAAAAGTTTTTGTTGGAACCTTATTAAACAAGGAACCAAGTAATAGGTGGTCGGATGCCTATATATGACAGGAGACATGATGAACACATTATACATGTTCTTTTGCAAGTAGAAGTGTCACACTCCGTAAATTTTAATTCGATTCGTATTCGTTTCGATAAGTAATTCGTTGATATTCTGCCTTAGAATAAGTTCTTGGGTACCTCAAATATTCATTCCATCGTATATAATGCGAACTTACCACTTGGAAATCCCATTGGAACGTTTCGGATCCTTCTGGATCGATTTCGGACTTGTTGGGATGGTTGAGGACCTCCCAAATAGCAAATTTTCATTTCTGATGCGTGTTGCATCGATGCAGCCCTTTGATGCACTGGTGCAGGAGTGCATTTTGATTTTGCATCGGTTCAGGCATTTGTTGCACCGGTGCAGGTTGGCTCCCGTAGGTTCTGTTCAAGTTTGCATCGGTGCAGGTGTGGTTGCACCGGTGCAGGTGTGGTTTGCATCGGTGCAGATGGGAGATGCACCGGTGCACAGAGGTTCTGGGTTGAGGCAGTAAGGGTGCAACTGGAGTTTGCACCGGTGCAGACCTGACTTGCACCGGTGCACCTGCTGTTCGGACCAAATCATTAAGGGCAAAATGGTAACTTCAGGTGGGGGTCCTATATATTGTTTGGCCCGAAATTTTGGGGTTGTCTTTTCCATTTTCAACCCTAGTTCTCTCTCTCTACCTCCCTCTCCCACCCTCTCTCACTTCTCTCCTCCATCCCTCTCAATCCGGTGAGATCCGGAAGAAATGCGAAGGCTTAACGTTGTTCCCCGTCTCGTCCTCTTCGCGGTGATGTGCTCGGATCATTCCCGATCGGTAAGTCTTCTTCCTCCTCCCTAGAACTCTCTCCCTTGATTTCATGGAGTTTGGTTACTCATTCGTGATTTTTGTCTTAGTGAACGTCGTAGAGTATCATGAGGGCTTCGCGGTGGCGGGCTTGGTTCACTCCGACGATCATGGAGGTTTTCGACGACTTTTTCCAGCGAGTGTCACCGGAGCTCCGGCAAAGGTAGAGTTCTCTATCCCTCTCGTTTGTAATATTGGCATCCTTAATTCCTCCTTAATTGTTTTATGAAAATCTGTCAAATTATTGTGTTCACAAAATTAGTGTCATCGGATCATCGTTCGTTCAAATTGGTCGTGTATCGGTATTGTTTAGGGTCTCAATACACTCCCTAGGATGTTAATTGTTCGATTTCGAGTTCGATTGTGAAAAGCCCCAATTTTGTGAAAAACCCATTGGCGTCAATTTGTAAAATTTAATTGGGGGAAAAGACTTGATTTGGATTCTATTGATCGTAGATGGTTTTAAAACAATGTATTAACACATTTTGTGGAAAATTGAACTATTGGAATATTTTGTGAACGAACGACACGCTTTGTGAAATGAATGGAAATGTTTTGGAAATGGACGTTTTGTGAATAAACAGAATTGGTTTGAAAATAATGAAACGAAAGTCACATTTGGAATGATACATCGACTAGGAGGTAGCATGCCCTAGGTCGCACGGATTGAATAATAGTTGAATGTGATATGGTACTCTATAAGAGGGACTGGATACTGATGAGTGGCTATTGATTCGGGTTGCTTACCTTGTGAGTGGCACACGACATTGCACAATGGGGGTTTGATTGGACCCTCCCGGTGAGCCGGGGAAAACAAGGAATGATACGACACGGAGTTGACGAGCTCCTATGCGGAACTAGCTGATACTCCGTGATTGTTGATTGATATTTGCCTTGCTCCTACTAGAAAGCATAGAAATGGAATACACGTGAAACTTGGGATATGATGGGAATTGGAACACGTATACATAACGGAAAACGAGTCTTTAAATTAGTGTGAGTCGACACTCGTACACAATTCCCTTGGGCCTTATCTAGGCAATTGTTTTGGTAGGTGTTGGATATTTAGAACATCACTTTCGAGTCTTGGTTGGACACGGTGTTCTACTATTTTTCTTTACGACGAGTCAGGCATGGAACTTTGAAAGAAAAGGAAATGTTTACTTATAATGAGATCCATTACACTGCATCATTTACATTCCTTGCATTGTCATACATTGGTACCCAATATTATAGACGTTAGGAGATAGACTATCTCTACCAGGCGGTGGTGCCTGACCCTCTACTTTTGTAGGACCTTTCCTCCTTGACTTGGAGTGGCTGTGGGATCCTTTAGGGGACTTGAAGCTTGACTGGACAGTAGATGATAGGTTGCCATACTTTTCAGTTCAGCACTTCTTTTCGTTTCTGTTGGCCGCCTTGTACAGGATAAACTTATAAATCTTATTTTGGCCCTTTTCCTTTTGGGTGATGCATTTTGTAAAGGGTTATGATGTAAAACCCTTCGCATCATTGTAGCTTTGTTTCCTTTCAGTGTTGGGCAATCATTGTAATAATCATAATGATGGTTAGTGTGTTGTGTTGGGTGTTTTACCCTTTTTGTTTGTGTACTCTTTGCCTATCTAACACTTCTAAAAAAATATGTTTAAAAATTTGGGAGTTTTTTTTTTTTGAAAGCAAAATTTATTACCAATCAAAAAATATAGCAAACCAGCAAGGCAGCACAAACAACACAGCAATAGACTGCCACAAGCCCCACCCCACCTAAAAGAAGTTGCTACAAAGCCAAGGCCCTAAGCACAAACCAAAACAAAAACCCGACATACACCCATAAAGGACCAAAACAACCCACACCAAAGAAACAACAAAGATTATCAATTACACTCAATCAGCACTTCGGATGACGCTATTCTCTTCAAGAATCGAATCAAGAATCCGAGAGTCATCGAAGCCATCAAATGAGATACCTAAAAGCTCTCCCACCTTCTTCGTGGCCGCTACCTCCTCTCGGAAAGGAGGGCACATCCGAGACACCTCTAAGGAAGGCGAAGACTGCTTGAGGAGATCCGAACCACTCTTGGACCCACTTGATTGAGCAGAAGAGCTAACATTATCAAAAAACATGTCTGTCTTTGAATTTAGAAATCCTGCCCTCAAAACACCCGATGCCTTACGCGCAAACTTGGGCACCCTCGAGGACATGCCCGCTACCTCACTCGCACAGGATTGAGCTACCACCACATGCTCTTGGACAGAGCCATCTTCTGGCAGAGTACCCAGCTCCATAGCAGCACTTCCCTTACCATCAACAGCAGCCTCCAAGGACACTGAAGCACCTGCAATTGAATCAGCCAGGGAATCCTTGACCTGCACACTAGAACTTACAACAAGCCCTGCCACCTCTGAATCACTAACGAAACTGACATTATCAAGAAAAGGCAAAGGCTCAGGAGAACAGCTAATCACTACCCCATCCGAACCTTTAGCAGAAACCTATATACAGAAGCTACTACGGGACCTATGCAACACGCCAGGATTGAAATCACCAGCCGCATTCAATACCGAAAAAGGAACAAAACCTCCCTCCCCAATCATGCCACCTGCACCCGAAGACTTACCAAAATCCAAACGCTCCAATGCCGGCACCGGAGCATCAGGCTGTATCGAATGGATAGCACAAGGCTTGAACAAAAATGCTTCAATACAAACAGCGAACATACTATCGCCCACCACCAAGTCCAGACTCTCGCCGGCAATCTCATCACTGGAAGAGACGAGCAACTTCGCAATAACGTAGCTTCTCTCCCGAGAAGTCTCAGAATCGACCAAGACTAGAGAACCCCACAGACCTGCAATATTCTTGAACGTATCCATGTTCCAAGCAGAAATGGGAATGCCGGAGCAATGAACCCACCACAATTTTTCGCGGCACACCAGTTCGCCACTCCACAGTCGCGCACACTCAAGGCACTCCAACCATCTTCCTATCTCATCCAAAAAACTGGCCCTCTCCTCTGTCGAGGAAAACACCATTAGAATTGTTCTCCCTCCCAGCTTCCTAATATCCACAAGACCAGACACTCTGCGAAACAGGGAGTCGAACACAGTCTTCAAATTGGTAATATTCTGCAAAGAGGCTAATGCTGACCGATTAAGCCAATCCACCTCGCGCACCTTCGCAATGATACTCCTCCTAGAACTACCAGCCTTCGAACACCCACCTGACTCACCTAAGAGAGCTTGAGCGAAGGATTTAGCTTGAAAATCCCCAGGCGAAAACTTCCCAACTGAAGCAATTTCTGAATTAGGGATGGCCGGCGCCTCCGGAAACCTCATAGCCACCGACGCACTCACCTTCGCAAATCTAGCCATTTTGACTACAATCTGAGACCCCCTCACCCGCATACCATTTGTCTTAGAAATAGCAATCCCCGCCGCTTCACGACAATCGAATCTAACAAAGCCAAAAGGTTTTTTGGACACTCTGCTACACTTGCCAGGGATATACACATCAACAACCCTCCCGAACTGCCGGAAAGTGTTGTGGAGCCACGAGGAATTAACGGACTCCGGGATGTTGCCAATGAATAACGAAAAAACTTCCGCCGCTGGGTGGCCTGAAGCAGGCTTAATATCCACAACCCTAGTCTGACGGCCCCCCACCTCTAAACAGCCCTCAAAACGACCAGGCTCACCCTCACCCACCGCCAGACTCTGCCTAGCACCAGCGCACACAACATCTTCCTTACAAGAAACCTCCTGAATAGCGACTTTCGAAAACTCAATCTCCTCGACGCGAGCTTCAAAGTCCTATAATCAGAGCGCTCGTTCCGATTTACCTAGGTCTTTGGGTGAGACTTTTAGTCTCAATGAGCGCACTGTTTCTTTTGTGTAGCTCTGAGGGATTGCATTTAGAGTACATGACATATGTATCTAGGCATTGAATGTGTGTGCATTGCATGGATCTCATAAAGCAACAAGTTTTTATAACTCGAATTAAAAAATGGTTTGGAAATTCGTGGTGTCTACTCATTCGAGTTGGTACATATTTAACAAGTTACGGTACATTTTTGTATATTTTAAAACAAGTTTCGACACATTTGTATAAATTACAGTGCTCTTTTTATTGTTTTTATTTTAATATTGTTTTAATGGGATATTGATAAAAGTTACATAAAATATTGTGTTTCAATCACACAAGGCATCGTGTTTAAATAAGTTACAACATTTTTTACAAGTTACAGTATATTTTGATCATTTTAGAACAAAGTTATAGAACATTTTTAACAAGTTACAATACATTTTTGTATATGTCAAAACAAGTTACAACATTTTTTAAAAAGTTACAATTTTGTATATTTTAACATTGTTTTAATCTGTATTGTTATGTTGTCTTTAGAATATTATGTTTAGAACAACTTAGAGTACATTTCATACAAGTTACAATACATTTTTTGTTTATTTTAAAACAAGTTACCGCGCATATTTTTACAAGTTACAGTACCATATTCTATTTTTTTGTGTTTTAAAATTTTTTAATGGAATATGTTACCGTTTTTTCGTGTTGGCTACTTTCCAGAATGTAGAATGGTTGGTTGTATCTTTCTTCTTTTATTTTTGTTTGGAGTAGCATAGGTAGATGCTCCACTTCCCGAGTCATGAAAATTTGATGCAGCTCATCGGCAACAATTTGAAGGCATTTCATCGTCTAAAGGATCTTGGGATGGCCGGTTCATCATTTGATATCGTATTCTTCCTTGGTCATTTCCTTGTTCCATTATTATTCCGTCAATCATTCCTCACTTCCGGTGTCCTCGTTCCTCAGAACCTATTTCCCATGTCAATCTTTAAATAAGGTTCCTTAGTTCTTGGTCATTGTTTTTTTAGTTTGGTGTGAGGTTCCTTAGGGTTCTTGGCCATAGTTTAATTTTGGTTTTCCTTAAATTTTTGGGCAGAACCTTTGGGTATCGGTTCCCATCCCCGGGGAACCAGTTGCGAGACACACTCCTAGCTACCGCATCCAAACACCAAATACCTGCTTCTTTCATTTGCTCCCAGGTACCGGTTTCTGAAATCCTGGTACCGGTTTTGGGGCTAGCGGTTCCTTCTTCAATTTGGTCTCAGTTTTGGTCTCCAACAGGTACCCTGGGTACCGGTTTTCGGGCCCCCAGAATCGGTTGTGGGAAGCCCGGAACCGGTTTCCCTTGCACTCCTTTGCGGTTCCGATTGCATTCTTCTTGGCTTCTTTTGATCAGTGACCTCCGGTACCGGTTCCCACTTGCCCGGTACCAGTTCCCACTATCCCGGTCAGAAAAATAAAAAACGTATCTTAAATATTTTGACCGTTGGAGGAGCATTTTAGGAGCTTTTTGGTCATACTTAAGCATTCTAATTAACCCTAAAATGTGCTTAGTCTTCCTATATATATATATATGACTTAAAATCATTTTGAATAATGCAAGAACATAATAATCTTTCATTGGAAAAGGCTCTCTGTTTTTTTTGGCTGCTCAATCCACCATTGTACCTCCAATGAAGACATTCCTTGAAGGTCTACTCTTCTCTCTTGCTCTAATCCCTTGCTTTAATCCTTGTATTATTTAGATAAACTATATATCTAATATATAGGCTTATCTTTCTAAGGATTTGAAGTTGTATATCACTTGAGATTTGTAAGATCTCTAATCTCTAGGATCTTGTGGTTATCTTCTGTAAGAGTTTGTGGTTAGGGTTGTTTTTATTATTATTGAGAGTTATTGTTGGCCTATATTGAATATCATTCTAGTGTTAGTAAATCTAGGGTAATCCTCTCAATCTCATGTTTTGGGTTTTTTTTATAGATTTGATAGCTTTGCCCTAATTCCCTTGAGATTGTGAGGTAGTGTGTATTTTTTTATTCTTGTGATTTTTATCAAGCCTTGTGCTTTGTCTCTTAAGCTTCATTGGTTTTAGATAATTTACACTTCATAGTCTAATCTCTCCTAGGGTTAAATTCAAGCCTCGTGCTTTTGCCCTTGCCCTTGTGATTTTTTAGAGATTGTATGAATATATTTCACCTAGGGTTGTTTTGACCTAGTTTTCACTTGAGATTGTGATGCAGCGGAAGAAAAAGATAAACATATAACGTAAAGGGGATAAACAGAATGCCGGATTGATTCACCTGGAATACCTCCGTTGATTCTTTTCTCGACCTGTTGATTCGACGCACGAATACCCAGAATCAAGGCTCGCGAACTGTTGAACTCGCGCACGAGTTGTCAGGACACGGCTTCAAACACTCTCGTTGATTCTCACAGAGAATACCGAAAAGGATTTGGTTACAATGAACCAGCACACAGCCGTCAAGGTTTCTTTTCAATTCAATATCAATCTCCCCTACACTAGTGGTATCACTGCCTTTATATAGACACACATGGATAAAACCCTAAAATAGAAAAAGACACACAAGTACCACTACTGGGCCAAAACAGGTAGGCCCAAAAAGGAACAAAGCAAAACAAAAGTAATACCCTAGACACGTGTGTGGCAGCTAAAAGCTAAAAAGGGGAAGACAAACCCAAACAGGCGGGCTAAACATTAAAGAGAAAAAAAGAAGCAAAATAGTAAGAGCTTGCGGGACCCGACCGGAATAGCTCTTCTCGGGATTGCTCCTGGCCTCAAAATGGCGGAGCGATTTTGAGGCATCGAGCGTCTCTCTGAAATATTTCCAACGACATATTATAATTAAAATTCGGAGTTAGCTGTCTGGGGAGAGCTGAGCTCCCTTGAAAGAGCTGAGCTGCCACGGGAGCTTGCCGAGGAGAGCTTGCCGAGGAGAGCTTGTTTGATAAGACCTTTGGTCGCGCAGGGGGAGATAAAATGTACTGTCTACTTCTTTGGTAGCTCTACCCGAGAGTGGTAGTGCGGGGATTATTATCTCAGCTTTCCAAAAGGTTGGAAATAGCTTTATTGAAGACGTTTGGCCACAGGGGCATAGCTAAATGCTTCTTGAGTTAGCTCGGCCACGATCAAAGACCATGTGAGCAAACAACTTCTGTTTTTCCCTATTTCCGGATGCCAAGTAGAGAGAAGGCTGATCATGCCGAGCTAAGAATGGGAGCTCGAGAGCAATGTTTTTCCACCTTCCAAGATGCCAAAACTGATCTTCATGATACCCCGTGTTCATCTGGGAAGTTGTCTCTCCGGACTGGTGCTCGTCCGCGCACAGAGCTATGGAGAGGAGTTGGGGGACCATTAGTGGCCCTATAGTCCAGCTCGGGAAGGAGCCTACCCCAATGCAGCTCAGTGCGGCTTCCTGGGTAAACCAGTCAGCTGGGCGGTCTGCATCATCCTCTCCAGGTTGGAGAAAGTTCGACCTCGAACTTGCTCTCTCTCCAGCATGCTTTAGTCCAAGCCTCCTCCGCGGGTCCCCAAAAGAGTGATAGTGGCTGACAAGTCTGTGGGTGTACCTGGGCTCAAAGTTGGGGCGGTTGCAACTGAATCTAAATGGTGGCCACAGTGGCTACCAATTTCTTCATCGTCTCCTCCAGTCTATCGAGTTTTTCGATTTTGTTATCCTTCTTCGAAACAAATTTGCGTATGGGGACCACCTTCTTTGAGTGAAGACTGGTATCTGTAACTCCATGAATAGGACTTCTTCTGAATGCCATCTTCTAAGATTCTGATGGAAATCAAAACACTGATGCTATAGTAGGAATCGAAACAAAGAGTTCTGATAGGATTGGAACGCAGTGCTCTGATAGGATCAAGACGCAGAGCTCTGATACCAAGCTGATGCAGCGGAAGAAAAAGATAAACAGATAACGTAAAGGGGATAAACAGAATGCCAGATTGATTCACGTGGAATACCTTCATTGATTCTCTTCTCGACCTGTTGATTCGACGCACGAATACCCAGAATCAAGGCTCGCGAAATGTTGAACTCGCGCACGAGTTGCCAGAACACGGCTTCAAACACTCTCGTTGATTCTCACAGAGAATACTAAAAGGATTTGGTTACAATGAACAAGCACATAGCCGTCAAGGTTTCTTTTCAATTCAATATCAATCTCCCCTACACTAGTGGTATCACTGCCTTTATATAGGCACACATGGATAAACCCCTAAAATAGAAAAAGACACACAAGTACCACTACTGGGCCAAAACAGGTAGGCCCAAAAAGGAATAAAGCAAAACAAAGTAATACCCTAGACACGTGTGTGGCGGCTAAAAGCTAAAAAGGGGAAGACAAACCCAAATAGGCGGGCTAAACATTAAAGAGAAAAAAAGAAGCAAAATAGTAAGAGCTTACGGGACCCGACCGGAATAGCTCTTCTCAGGGTTTCTCCTGGCCTCAAAATGGCGTAGCGATTTTGAGGCATCGAGCGTCTCTCCGAAATCTTTCCAACGACATATTACAATTAAAATTCGGAGTTACGCAGAAGAATTTATGCCCTGGTAGAGCTGAGCTGTCCTGGGAGAGATGAGCTGTTCGGGGAGAGATGAGCTCCCTTGCAAGAGCTGAGCTCCCTTGGAAGAGCTGAGCTGCCACGGGAGCTTGCCGAGGAGAGCTTGTTTGATAAGACCTTTGGTCGCGCAGGGGGGGATAAAATGTACTGTCTACTTCTTTGGTAGCTCTACCCGAGAGTGGTAGTGCGTGGATTATTATCTCAGCTTTCCAGAAGGTTGGAAATAGCTTTATTGAAGACGTTTGGCCACAGGGGCATAGCTAAATGCTTCTTGAGTTAGCTTTTACACGATCAAAGACCATGTGAGCAAACAACTTCTGTTTTTCCCTATTTCCGGATGCCGAGCAGAGAGAAGGCTGATCATGCCGAGCTAAGAATGGGAGCTCGGGAGCAATGTTTTTCCACCTTTCAAGATGCCAAAACTGATCTTCATGATAACCCGTGTTCATCTGGGAAGTTGTCTCTCCGGACTGGTGCTCGTCCGCGCACAGAGCTATGGAGAGGAGTTGGGGGACCATCAGTGGCCCTATAGTCCAGCTCGGGAAGGAGCCTACCCCAATGCAGCTCAGTGCGGCTTCCTGGGTAAACCAGTCAGCTGGGCAGTCTGCATCATCCTCTCCAGGTTGGAGAAAGTTCGACCTCGAACTTGCTCTCTCTCCAGCCTGCTTTAGTCCAAGCCTCCTCCGCGGGTCCCCAAAAGAGTGATAGTGGCTGACAAGTCTGTGGGTGTACCTAGGCTCAAAGTTGGGGCGGTTGCAACTGAATCTAAATGGTGGCCACAGTGGCTACCAATTTCTTCATCGTCTCCTCCAGTCTATCGAGTTTTTCGATTTTGTTATCCTTATTTGAAACAAATTTGGGTTGAAATGCTCACAGCTTCAATAACTTCTCGAAGCAATATCTTCCGACTGATTCCCACTTTGCTCTGCCACTCCTGTTTTCTGCATATGTATTCATCACAAAACACATAACAGTTGGATCAACTATTCCCTTTAAACTCATTTGAATGCAACATCGTTGAATCTTGCTAGCGTTGACACAATTGCTTCAGATTCTGAACTCTGTCTCATCTTTCATCAAAACTTGAGTACTACCACTTTCTGATTGCCAAACATAGCCACTAACCACTGATCCGTCTCTAAATCATTTGCCGAATTTATAACATTCATGGCTTCAGCATGCCTTGGAGAAATACATCTTCTGATTAATTTCCTCATTCTATTGTCACAACAAATTCCCTGCCAAAAATATTGTAGGCCACGTGGAAAACAATTCCAATTTCACAACAGTTAGGCAAATTACAACATGTGTTCCCTAACTCGATCTATATTCCACACACTAGTCCACTATATGGTTCCTCTAACTTAACTCGCATCACAGAAACTAGACAAACTCTAGCTCTGATACCAATCTGTCACATCCCGCCTCAAATACTCAACTAAAACAGGACGTAAATAGGCGGGCCTGCGACCTACAAGCATGATTACCACAATTTAATCCTCCTTAAGGGAATTCAACTCTAATCCTCTACTTCAATCATGTTAAACAATGATTTCTATAAATAAAAAGAAATCAACATCTAACAGTTTATTATCAGAAATAAACTACTGCACCGGAAATAAAACTAAACAATGTAATTCTCTTTATTACAACATGCTTTTGACATAAAAGAAAAGCAACTACAACATGTGGTCCCGATCTATGTACACAAATAAAAGTACAACTCGTCTCAAGTGAACCTATCTAAGTCTTCCAAGTGTCATACTCCTGAACCAGTAGTGGACTTCATATCTCCTTTCCTCCAAAACCTGTGTTTACCAAGTGGCCAACACAGAGTATGTAAGATACATCGAAATCTAAAACAAACAGAAACCACTGTAAACAAACGCACCACATATGCATTCTCATTAACATATGATATCATTGGGAGCCAACCTTAAAAGGTACTCTGGCGCGTCCGTCCTCTCACATCCACATTACACATGCATTTCACATTTTATTTTAAATCGCAGTGTAATAAAACATACTCACAGTGATTTCATTGAATTACCCATTGTCGATTAGTCTCATCTCCCTTA
>NMUG010003989.1:0-14251 GCA_002855965.1 Monotropa hypopitys | reverse complement strand
TGATAAACTCCCCTCCTTACAAAATTTCGTCCTCGAAATTTACTAAAATGAAATGCGAGAGGGGGAAAGAATAGAATGATTACCTCAATCAAATAGAGTTGGATGCTTCTCCAACATCTCATCGCGTCTTTCCCACGTAGCTTCTTCTAAACCATGGTTTCTCCAAAAGGACTTTCACCAACACAATCATTTTGCCCCGCAACACCTTCTCTTGCGTGTCTAAAAGACGAATCGGCTGCTCTTCATAAGAAACGTCGGCCGATAAATTTTAAAATAATATTTTAAATGATTATATAAAAAATTATTTTATTCGAATAACTCTAACCGATTCATCTAAAATGATTGATTTTTATTGAAAATTTTTAGACATTATGAATAATTCTGGATTTATTCGAATTATATGACTTTTTGTATGGTAATTAAAAAATTAGTTTAAAATATATTAATAGTTCTAATTATTTATATGAAGTTCGAAGTACGGATATTGCGTCCACAAACTCTATAGACACGACAAAGTATATAAGTTTAGGCCACACTCGTCGAATCCTCGGATGTGATCCACCTTCTGGTCACGCTCTCTACCGATTATTCATTTCACCCCACCTTCGTCCCCACCCGGTAAATATCTGTCCTGCTTGATTGATTGATAATGTGTAGAGTTTCGGATTTGAGTTTCATCCAATCAATCCCCCAAAGTTGGTGAGAGTAAGTTTTTTTTTGAAAATCTCAATTATATTTATTGTCTCATAACTACTGTTTTCCATTGATTCTGATACATGCATGTTTTGATTCCAACTTCACTTAATCTGGGTTCTTCTTTTTTCTGAATTGATTGATCTTTTGTAGCTCATTGTTTGATTGAATGAGCGGTTGGAGCAATGGGGGAATATTTCTAGGTTTAATCTCATTTTGTTCCTCAGAAATCAAACAGAGAATTGAATAATAAAGTATTCTTTCATTGATTCTGACTCGTGCATGACTTGATTCCAACATTACCCAAGTGGAAGGGAGGGGGAATGAGTTTTATCGCTTTTTGTTTTCTCTCCTGTAACAGAGGATTACATTTATAGCTTTATATCTCTTTTATTGTGTTTTGATCTGTTCCATTGTATACAGTAAACTAGTCATATAAGTGAAAATTTTATCCTTTTATTTGAACTATAGGATTTAAATTTGCAATTAATTATCTTCCTTCTTTGTTATGTACTACTTTATCATTTTTATATTTTTATGGTTTGATTTGTTACGTTCTGTATTAGTTCATTTACTACAAATTTTTATGATACTTGTTAGGTATTATTGTGGTCAGGTACGAATGAGTGTGCATGTAAGCACCGAAAGATTATGAATAATTTTGGCTAGTTACAATTCATTTGGTGTTAGTTTCAACACATTTTGGTTAGGTTATATACAATTATTAGTCAATGTTATACTGTAGGCTTCTCCTTTATTTTGTTTTTTATCCCAATTAAAACTAATGATAGCTTTGTTGTTGAATGTGTTTTTTAAAGGCTTAAATCCTTTTGATGATTAACAACCTCTTCTTTATTAAATAACAGATTTTTGAATACGGTCAATCCCAAGTAATTTAGTTGCTCCTAGCAACAAATAAATCAGAGAATGTTTACCCTCTCTACGGATGTGTCTCAAAATGGTAGTGTAAGAAGTATTGACGCTCTATGTATTGTGGCCGAGATTGACGAATGTGATTTCTCGAGGTTGTTAGACAAGCCAAGGGCGTTGAATATGGAGAGGCAGAGGTCATTTGATGAACTGTCTATTGCGTTGTCTCCTCATCCTGCATTTAGAAATGGCGATAATAACTCTTTCCGATTAATGGATCAAAGCGATGTTGTATTTTCACCGGGGAGACAGTCTGGGTTTAGTACGCCAAGGTCACAGAACGGTTTCGAGACTCATCCGATGGTTGCTGACGCTTGGGAAACTCTGAGGCGTGCGTTGGTTTACTTCCGCGGTCAACCAGTAGGGACAATTGCAGCATTAGATAGCTCTGAAGAAAATCTCAACTACGACCAGGTGAATCCTTCAATTTCCCTACTACAATGTGTTTAAGTATTGACACTGGTATAAGCTTTACTGTGGATATTGTTGTTTTATCTAGTACAAGCAGCATGTCTTGATTTCTTGACTAGTGAGAGATGATGGATATTGTTGTTCTGTCTAGTACGATTTATGCGTAAGTTGTAGATGGGCTAATTTTACCATTAAAACTAAACTACTTCTTAACTGTGGAATGTATATCATCAAAGGGCTCATGGTCCATGTAATTTACAGTGTAATAGTGACACCCCCTGGGTGTATCCCAGTGGTAGCAGGGCATGACTAGGTAAACTTGTCTCGCTCAGTGTCTCGGTTCGAATCCTACTGGATACGAAGTACCAGGGACCTACGAGTGCGGAACTTTAGTGTTCAACTAGTGTACAGGTAAGGTCATACACCTAGGGACCGCTAGGTAATCTCGCGATTTGCCTCTCACACGTGTTCCAGGGGTGGGGGCAGTGTGGGACCCTCAATGGTGGTGTACACCCTTTTTTTACAGTGTAATAGTGATGTCACAAATTGTTTTCAGTTTGAGATTATTTTGTTTTTGCGGAGTGCCTTCTGTGTCATTCAGTTGCTGATGAAATGTAGGATGGACAAACAGATATACAAAACACCAAATACCCACATTTGATTGAGCTTCCAGAACAGTGAAGTCATAACTTTGGCACTTAAATCACTTTGTTGGTGTTAGGACTACTGAAATTCACGGTTTTATGGACAGTGAGTGGATTCATTGATCTCGAATCACTTTTTGGTTAGGTTTTTGTTAGAGACTTTGTTCCAAGCGCATTGGCTTTTTTGATGAATGGGGAACCAGAAATTGTCAAGAATTTTATTTTGAAGACTCTCCGTCTTCAATCTTGGGAGAAAAAGATCGATAGATTCCATTTGGGAGAAGGAGTCATGCCGGCTAGTTTTAAAGTACTCCATGACCCGGTCAGGAATACCGAAACAATAATGGCAGATTTTGGTGAGAGTGCAATAGGAAGAGTGGCACCTGTTGATTCTGGATTTTGGTGGATCATATTGCTTCGTGCTTACACGAAGTCTACTGGAGACTCTTCCTTGGCTGAAAGACCTGAATGCCAAAAGGGTATGCACTTGATACTAAGTTTATGTCTTTCGGAGGGATTTGACACATTCCCAACTCTTCTTTGTGCTGATGGATGCTCTATGATTGATCGTAGAATGGTAAGTTTCTATCAGTTTCTTCCCAATTTTATTATCTGCTTGCCAGACCTGTATTATAATTTTGTATATTTGAATCAGGGTGTTTATGGTTACCCGATTGAAATACAAGCTCTTTTCTTCATGGCTTTGAGATGTGCTTTGCTTTTACTCAAGCAAGATGCTGAGGGGAAGGAACTTTTAGAACGAGTAGCTAAGCGTCTTCACGCCTTGAGCTATCACATGAGAAGTTACTTTTGGATAGATTTGAAGCAAGTTAATGACATATATCGATACAAGACAGAAGAGTATTCTCATACTGCAGTTAATAAGTTCAACGTAATTCCTGAGTCTCTCCCGGAATGGATCTTTGATTTTATGCCGAAGCACGGGGGATACTTTATTGGAAATGTTGGTCCTTCAAATATGGATTTCCGCTGGTTTTGTTTGGGAAATTGTATTGCCATCTTATCCTCCTTGGCAACTCCTGAACAGTCAACTGCGATTATGGATCTGATAGAATCGCGTTGGGAAGAATTGATTGGAGAAATGCCAGTTAAGGTTTGTTATCCAGCCCTAGAAAGCCATGAATGGCGGATTATAACTGGATGTGATCCAAAAAATACCAGATGGAGTTATCACAATGGAGGATCTTGGCCAGGTATGCTTCTTAATTGTTGTAGGTTATTTTGTTTGTCAACTTTTGAGATGATCGTCGTATATCTTGTCACATGGACTCGAGGGGGTGGCGCCTTGACCCTCCCGAGACTATGTATCAGAACCTCTGCCATAGTCGATCAGTACCCTCCTTCCCTCTCTCTCTCGATCAGTCTTCTCTCTCACTCTCACCCTCAATCTACTTCTCCTTAGTCGATCAGTTCACCTTTGCCTCAATCCATCATTAACAAACATCATACGAACAAAACCCAACCTTCAGCCAACCTTGCCGGACCTCCGACGAAGATCAGTGAACAACCTCTGCCGTGTTCACCGACAACCCCTTGGTAGTTCAGAAACTTCTGGATCTGCTTCGTAGCCTCTGTTCAGTACCACCGCTGCACTTGCTGGCCATCGGAAATCCACTCCGACTACTACCCGCACTCCGGCGACCTACGACACACTCTGTCAACCCTCATCTGATGTCGTCGGACCTCCGACGACCTTCTGAACAACCTTCTTTACGCTGTTTGAACCCAGATCCACTAGTCCCAGTAACTTCCGACCACCAACGAGTCTCCACCGACCTCCGGTGACCCTCCCTAACATCCGATGAAGCTATTTCGACCACGGGTAAACCTCACGAACTCTGTAGCAGCCTCTCTGATATCGGTTTGCACTCTGTGAATGAGGTTTGTCTATCTCCAGCGCTTTGTCTCTGCATTAGACAACTTCTGTGAGTATTTTTTATTATCTCCGAGTCATCTCGGTCTCTGTGACTCACGGTTCTGGACCTGCTCTACTCGCTATCATCTTTCTGTACTGTAACTGGGTACCCTCTAATAGTTGTTTGTTTAAATTTGCTGAATTAATCATGGATAAAAATCAGGCTATTAGTGTTCGTTTGACTGGAAACAACTATTCTTATTGGGCACATGCAATGAAAAATTTTGTTGTTGGTAGAGGTGTGTGGGGACATGTGGATGGTTCAACACCACAACCGTCGTCTGATAAAAATTCTACAGGTTATGATGCTGCTGTTGAAAAATGGTCCATTGAAAATGCACAAATCCTTACTTGGTTTCACAACTATGTGGAACCAAGTATTGGGATGAATTTTTCAAAGTACAACACATCTAAGAAAGTATGGAATTATTTGAATGGTATGTATTTGAAGTCTAACTTTGCCAAACAATATCAACTGGAGTCATTTATTCGTAGTGTTAGGCAGGGTGATAAGACTATTCAGGAATTTTATAATGAAATGACTACTTACTGGGATCAGTTAGCTTGTATGGAACCTGCTGCTTTATGTTCACATTAGGAACTTATTGAATATCGTTGGCCCAGTTTCTTATGCCCCTCCGATCCGAATTTGAGCCACTTCGCAGAGCAATTTTACACCGTGATCCTCAACCTTCTGTAGATGGGACAGTCCACGAACTCATTGCAGAAGAAACCAGGTTCAAAGTGGCTAATCAGGGTTCTCCCTTAGAGTATGTCTTTGTTGCACCAGCTTCATTCCGTTCACCATCAGCATCTCTGTTGCCCACTCCTGCATCACATATTGTCCAGTCTACAGGAAAGCCCAAGTCCCAGTGGCTCCAGACACTCGTGGATAAGTGCAACTATTGTCATCATAAAGGTTATTGGTACTTCAGTCTAAGGGACAATGTTTCTCAGTCTACTAGTTCTTTAGGTTCTCGGGCACCACAACAACATTCTCGCCCTTATGCGGCTTTGGCCACATCTTCATCCAGCAGTTCAACTCTTCCTCCCTCATTTGATTTTGAGAAATTTCAGCAGTATCAGGCTTATATGGCAGCCATTCAAAGGAATCATTTCCAAGCTTCTGCCCTGACTACCACTTCCTCAGGTTTGCATAGTTTGATTCTGGCTCTTCTCATCATATGACTCCTGATTTGTCTCTCCTTAGTCATTGTGTATCTCTTGTTTCTCCTATTAGTATTGCCACTGCCAATGGTTCTTTGATGCAAGTTGTTTCTGTGGGTTCCATCCTCCATTCCACATCTTCTTCTCTCTCTATTTATAATGTCTTTTATGTTCCCCAATTAACATTGAGTCTTATTCCAATTAGTCAATTATATGATTCTGGTTTTGATATTATATTTTCTTCTTTTGGTTGTATTGTGCAGAGTCGGGATTCCAAGAAGCAGAGTGGGGCAGACCGTAGAGTTGGTGATCTCTACATTTTGGAGCACTTGCATGTCCTTCCAAAGTCTTCTTTCATTGTTGCGTCATCCTTCCATTTAGATAATAAATCATCTCCTTTTTATCTTTGGCATTCTAGACTCGGACAATTGTCTAGTGAACGTTTAAAGCATTTGGTCCAGTCAGGTCGTTTGGGAAATGTTTATGTTAATGATATTTCTGAATGCAGTGGTTGCAAGTTTGCTAAAATGGCTGCCCTACCTTTTCCAAAAAGCACTTTTACTTCTACTACACCCTTTCAGCTTGTTCATACTGATTTATGAGATCCTTCCCCAATTGTTAGTAAAGGTGATTTTGTTTATTCTGTCTCATTTGTGGATGACTTCAGTCGATATACATGGGTGTACTTAATGAGACACAAATCTGACTTCTTTTAGATTTATCAAAATTTTCATACCATGATTCAAACTCAATTTTCTGCATCTATCAAAATTCTTCGTTATAATTTGGGTGGGGAATACTCTCTCTCTGAGTTCAGTGCCTTTCTAGATACCCATGGTACTATCCATCAGTCTTCTTGTACTGACACTCCAGCACAAAATGGTAGAGCTGAAAGAAAGCATCGTCATCTTCTTAACACTGCCCGGTCTTTACTATTATCATCTTATGTTCCTTCTATTTTTTTGGGGAGAAGTTGTTCTCACTGCAACCTATCTTCTAAATTGGATGCCCACTCCTCTTCTCTTCGGTATTTTCCCTTATGAGTGACTTTATGGTCAGGTACCCAACTACTCTTTCCTCAAAGTATTCGGTTCCACCTGTTTTGTCCTTCCCAAGAAAGATCGCACTAAGCTTAGGCATTTTCTTGGGCTATGGCCTCCATCAGAAAGGCTATCGGTGCTATGATCCTGTAACCAAAAAGCTCTATGTCTCTCGCCATGTTGTTTTCTTAGAGCGTCTCCCATATTTTACTTTTCCTCCCAAAACAACTCCATCTGGCTCCGAAGACCCTGATCCACCAGCTCACCGCTATCCTGTTCGTGAGAATCGGCATCCACCGGTAAGATATCTCTTTAGTAATACATGTTTCTCATCCTCTTATCAATCCTTTCTTTCTCGAATTCTCACATACTTTGAGCATATGTCCTATAAAGAAGCTTGTACAGATCCTAATTGGGTGGATGCCATGGAAGCTGGACTCACTGCTTGCTCAGAATCATACTTGGGACTTGGTCACTGCCGGATGGTAAGAACCTTATTGGTTTCAAATGGGTCTATAAAGTCAAGACTCATTCTGATGGTTCTTTGGAGCGATATAAAGCCCGCTTAGTTGCTAAAGGATTTTCTCAAGAATATGTGGTTGATTATGAAGAAACCTTTGTCTCCATTGCCCAAATGACCATTGTTCGCAGCTTGATATCGATTAGTGTTGCGCAACATTGGTCTCTTTCTCAGTTAGATGTCAAGAATGCTTTTTTCAATGGATATCTGTCTGAAGAGGTTTACATGCAGCATCCTCTTGGTTTCTCTCACCCCTCTGGGGTTGTTTATCATTTGAGGCGTGCTCTTTATGGCTTGAAATAGTCACCTCGTGCTTGGTATGCACGATTTTAGGATGTGGTTCTTCAAATTGGCTTCTAGACTAGTATGCATGACTCTGCTCTCTCTATTCTTCGCACCTCTCATGATTTGGTTCTTCTCTTACTATATGTTGACATGATCATCACTGGTTCTGCTGATGCTATTAGTGACGTGAAACGTCACCTTTTTCAGGAGTTCGACATGAAAGACTTGAGCCCTCTTTGGTATTTTTTTGGCATTGAAGTTGCTTCCTCTACCAAAGGATATCTTTTAGGGCTGTCCAAGCATGCTTCTAATATCCTTCACCGTGCTCATGTCATTGATACTAAGACTGTTGATACTCCCCTTGAACTTTATGCCAAGTTCTCTGCTACGGATGATGTTCCTCTTGAGCATCCTACCGAATATCTTGAATTGGTGGGTTGTCTGGTTTATCTTACTGTGACTCGCACGGACATTGCTTATACTGTTCACCTTATTAGCGCACCAAGCACATTGAAATTGATTGTCACTTCATCCGCCAACATCTTCAGTCCGACACCATTATTTTACCTTTCGTTTCTTCTACGCTGTAAGTTGGCCGACTTTTATACGAAGACCCATACTGCTGCCCATTTTCACTTTATCCTTGGCAAACCCTCGATGCTCTCTGCTCTAGCATCCTGAGTTTGAGTGTGTATATATTTTAGGAATATATGATCCCATCTCAAATCATATATTATGTATATTGTATTTTAGGTAGGTATTGATTGTATAGCTTAGGTAGTCTCGTAATCATACCTTGTAAATCGTTTCCTTTTAGGCATAATATCTTTTCCTTCGTAGGCATGGCGGTTCTTTATCTAAACATGTAATAGCTTGGTCTTTCATCAATTCAGAAAGAAGACTCGGTTTCTTCACCTCAGTTTTCCGTCTCTGAAACTAACATTACCCGCGCTTATGCCGTGGAATCGAATAGTTCTTAAAGATTTTGGATTCTAAATACGATTAAAACGTGCCTATTGTTTAGTCCTAGTTCTTGAATATTGCTTAAAGATCTTGGATTCTAAATATAATTAAAAAGTGCCTAATGTTCTTCTCATACTAGTTTAACACTTTTCTGATGCCCAATCATTGTTATTGTTGTGACTGCACTGCAGTGCTTTTATGGCTCCTTACAGCCGCATGTATCAAGACAGGACGGCCCCAAATCGCAAGACGCGCCATTGAACTTGCCGAGACCAGGTTGTTGAAAGACAGTTGGCCCGAATATTACGACGGGAAGCTCGGTCGATACGTCGGGAAACAGGCTCGGAAATTCCAAACCTGGTCCATTGCAGGTTATTTGGTGTCGAAAATGATGTTAGAAGACCCGTCCCATTTGGGTATGATAGCTCTCGAAGAAGACAAACAGATGAAGCCCGTAATGAAAAGATCTTCTTCATGGACTTTCTAGGATTTCGGTACTCTTATCCTTCTCAATTTTAGGCTTTTGCATTTGAAGAGAAGCAAGCAACTGAAGCTTTGCAGTGGGAAAAGAACAGAAGGTGCATCTTTCCTCTGTTCTTTTTCAGTCGTGCAAATAATGTTTACGGGTAGCAAAAAAATGTGCCAAAAAATTACATTAAGTGTGTGTCACACAACTTAAGTGTTTATGTACCACCCATATAATCACGAGTATGGCGTAGATTTTCTCAGTATATATTTTTTGGTATTCGTATCACCGCTGTTTTCAGCTTCAGTTGAGAAACTCCTTTGGCAAATAAGTTGTCTGTTGTCTGTAGTATGTAGTGTTTGTATTGTGGCATTGATAAAGGAATTATCATAATAGTTTTGCTAGTGTAAATGAGTTCAAATCAGGGGTTTCCCTCAAAAGGACCAGAACATGCTATTCTTAGAAGACCAAAACGAAACATTCATGCAATACAGGAATGAATTGAAACTTGTCATGTCGAAATTCTACGACGGAAGTCTTCTTGCCTTGTTTCGGCAATGAATTTTCATACTTATCACATTGTTTTGATGTTTTCGCCATGTTTCGATACGTTTTCAGAATATTTACTTTTCCTTAATATGTTTTTTGGAAGGGTTTCTTATTTGTTTTGTTTCCTATATTATTAGGGACTCTTCATGGCAATATAATATATATATATATATATCCATGTCTAGTATTTTTATGTGGGAGAGTACATCCGGGTTTCAGTCTCTATCAAGTATTGAGTGCTGAATTATTATTGGTGTATCTTTCCATCGGGTCTTTGTTGTGATTCAATGGTGCTTTAATTGTGTGGAGTTATGTGTATAGTCGGTTCCATTGTAATCACACTTTCTTATTATAGTGAATGCTCTCACACTTTGCCCGTGAATGTATGTGTTGCTTCGTGTTTGGGGGAACCACATATATCATTGTGTTCTTGTGTGATCGTCTTTGTTGTCCCTTCATGTTTCTCTTTTCTATTTTATTATTTGATTTGGGCATTGTTGGGCACAACAAATTGGTATCAAAGCTCCGGGTTCAGACATAGGGTTTCATATTCTGCGTTTCTAGTCATCATGACTGGAAAGTTCAAGATTGCGAAGTTTGATTAGCATAATAGCAACTTTAGTCTTTGGAAGATAAAGATGAAGGTCTTGCTTATTTAACAGGGATTACACAAGACATTATTGGGCAAGAAAAAAGCCAGAAAGGATGGATGCAACTGATTCGAATGAGCTCGATGAAAAGACTCTTAGTTTGATCCAACTTTATTTGGAAAATGATGTTCTGAGAGAGGTCGAGGTGGAGACTTTGGCAGCCGGATTGTAGAAAAGGTTAGAGACTTTGTATATGACAAAATCTCTTACAAATCGGTTGTATCTAAATCAATGCCTTTTTGCTTTCTGTGTAAAGGAAGGTACACCCATTAAAGACAATATTGATGAGTTGAACAAAATCATTATGGATTTGAAGGTCATTGATGTTAAAATTGATGATGAAGATCAAGCCTTTATTTTGTTATATGCTTTGCCACCTTCATACGAACATCTTGTTACTATCTTGCTTTATGGTAAAGATACTATTTTCATAGAGGAGGTAAAGTCTAGTTTGTATTTGAAAGAATTGAGGAAAAAAGAATTTGCGGTGAGTAATATCAATGAGGGTGCTAATATGTTAACAGTACAAGGTGGGAGGGATTATAGCAGTAGAGGAATTTTTGGATCGTCTACAGTAGTGTGTTTCTATTGTGAGAAAACTAGACACTATAAGAAAGCATGTGCGTGTGTGAAGAACAAGCCAAAGGGAGAAAAGGGTGTTGTTGGTTGTGTCGAGTCTGATGATTCGGATTCGTGTCTCACCGTGACTGCAGGTAATGGCTGTTTTGATGCCATATGGATTCTGGATTCAAGTTGTTCACACCATATGTGTCGAGCTAAAAATTGCTTTATTGATTGTAAACTGGTCACAAGTGGGTCAGTGTTGATGGGTGATAACATGGACTATGAGATTATTGGGATTGGAATTGTTAGAATCAACATGCATGATGGTGTGGTGAGGACACTGTTTAATGTAAGGCATGTTCTAGCGTTGTTGAAGAACCTTATTTCTTTGGGTGTTCTTGACTCTGAGAGTTGCAAGTATACCTGTCAAGCATGAGTTTTTTGTCTGTCCAAGGATGCATTGGAGATATTCATGGGTCAGATGTGTAGAGTACTCTATGTGCTATGCTGTAGCATTGGTTTGGATGTTGCGTCAAATATCTTATCATTGTTGAATTTTGGGTCAACTCAATTTGGGGTCCTTAACTCTGTGGGGATTTCGAGCAGATCTTCGTTGGCCTCTGGTTGGGGTAGTTTGGGTTGTCGATGCCCATTTGAAGATCTAAGCGCAATTTTGAGGCATACGCGGCTAGGATTTTTGAGTCGCATTTTCAAGGTCGAGTGGTTTTGCTTGAGCCTTGCTCGTGTTTGTAGTTGGTGATGCCCCTAGCGAGGGGGGCGGTGAAGGGGATCATCTAGTTTCGAGAGAAGTGCACTATGTTGAAGGGAGTTCATGTAACATTCCAATCCAAATAAACATTTATTTAAAGAAATATTGAATGACCCTTGCGGATTAAATACCAAAATCCTCGAAATGCAACACACCACAAGCTATGAGGGCTAGATAGATAAAATATCCCAAATTATTATCCTCAAAACTAAGAACAACTTTAACTCCATTGTATAATAAAACACAGCGGAAGATTATCTAATAACCATAAACAAATCTCTATAATGAACTCTTGACAATGACATACAACCAACTGAACACATACAACTACCACTCAATTTGCTAGCTCCAACCAAGCATAGTCAATAAACTCCAAGCAATTGTAGTGGACCCGAACTAAAAGCCTCTTCAATCTGAATTTTCAAGCAATAAAAGAAAAGAACAACATAAGGAAATCCAGGAGTTTGCTAGATATGAAATGATATACATGTGACTAACAAGACTCCAACAACAGAAATAGAATCTGAAGTATAACAACTAGAAACCACATGATATAATCCAAAACCAAAAATTGAGATGTGATAGGACATAAATAGATGCACAATAAAGAGATATCACATAATATAACTGAGGTGCAACCATAAGTAACCACAAGGTATATTCTAGTGTATAACAAGAAGTAATCGCAGGATTATAAACTGAAGCAATACATATCTCAATGTCATGTTATGGATATTGAAGTGTGGGTTTTGCTTTCCGATCGTCTATGGATGAATCCTCACCTGACTGCACAAATAGAAAATGTTAGGCTACCGACAATGCCACCGGTGAACCATCCGATGATTAAGTCAACGAGAGTTCTAGAGAGAGAGAGAGCAATTTGGCAGAATTTTGGCTTGAGAGACGATGTACCTCAAATGTGGAATACTTCTCTACTTTTATATAATCATTGGCGAGTGGATTGTACGTGCTTCGACGCGAGTAAACCTCCAACTTGGCTGCTTGGGACAATGCGCATGTCCTGTCGGTGCGCGTGGGCGGCTGAGTGGAAGGTCGGCGTCCGACAATATTGGGCGGCTAGAAAGCTGAAAAGGGGACTGACATGTTGCAGGAATCCCGGAAAGCTGATTTCCTATCAGGCGTGTGCCTGCCACGAGTGGGAAATCCGGGATGCTGTCCCTAGGATAATCTTCCTTGCAGTTGAGGTTGCACGCTGTCTGGTCGAAGGGTCACTCTTCGGTACCCTGCACCGTCGGCCGAGGGCTGTCTCGGGTAGTGAACCTTCCGTACCGAAGTAAGCCCCAGGAACCCCCACCATCGGCCTTACACCTTGGTCGGTCGCTTGACTTCTGCTTAGTGGATGGACCTCAGACTGGACATCCACAACTCCGACCTCTTTTCTCGGTTCGACCCCCAACAATAGCCCCTCAACCCCTTTGGCTGAGACATCTTGGCTGAAGCGGAGTTGACTTGAAGTCGTAGGGATGCATTGGTGCTGAAGAGGCGCGGCCGAACGGACCTGTCCTCAATGTGCCTGGGGATTTGAGCTTCTAACAATCTGATAAGCATCACTTTTATCTTTGAATACGTGTCGCTTTCTGCATTGCCGGTGCTTCTGTCGAGACGTCACTTCAGTATGTGTCAGTCCCAGACCTGAACATGCGCTTGAAAGGATGCGATGTGAATTCACATGGCGCATTGCCATTGGTCGATACTATGGTTGATGCGACTGGTTACGCATGCGGCTGTTCGTTGGCGTCATTGATTTACTTTTCATTTAATGTTGTAATGATTGTTGTCGCCTAACCAGTTGTCCCGGTCTGCCGGTCATCCGCTGTTTTTCCCACCCAAAGATGGGGCTATTTATGCCCCCTCCTAGGACATGCCATTCCCTCAGTTTACATCTGCGTCGAAGCTCTGCCTCTCTCTTTCTCTCTCTAGGAGATTTCTGGCGATCATCTTCACCAATTTTCGGCAAGATTTCTGCAAGCTTCTTCTTCCTCCTCCATTCTCAGGTATGTTTCTGGGTTTTCCATTGTGCGCCCCTTCGTTCTCCCTCATTTTGTACTATGGATTTGGAGTTTTCCCCCTAGTTTGGCCATGGGGTTAGCCTCCCAAGGCCTGTGAGGACGCTGGAATACCCTACTAGCATTGTTTCATTGTCCTGTTGACGGGGATGTGTTTCCCTGTCACCTGGTGGTTTGCCACCCACCTGAGTGGTTCCCTTCATATAACATCCAGATCCAAACAAACCTTTATTTAAAGATAATATTGAACGACCCTTGCGGATTAAATACCAAAATCCTCGAAATGCAACACACCACAAGCTATGAAGGCTAAGTAGATAAAACATCCCAAATTATTTTCCTCAAAACTAAGAACAACTTCAACTCCATCGTATAATAAAACCATAGTGGAACACTATCTAATAACCATAAACAAATCTTTATAAAGAAGAACTCCAGACAATGACATACAACCAATTGAACACATACAACTTGTAAGACCCCGATCCTAGAAAATATTATTTACTGCCAATTATGGGAATTAATTTAATCTACGTGGAATTAAAAAGAGCCTTGAGGGCAATAGTTAGAAAAGAAATTAGGTTCTGAGCTTCGGCCATGCTTGGTTCGGCAAAGCCGGAGAGCCTAACAGGTCGGC
>NMUG010003988.1:0-14254 GCA_002855965.1 Monotropa hypopitys | reverse complement strand
TGACAAGTGCTGCTGAACTGGAGGCAGGTTTCAAACTTGGCCCACAATGTCCGCCAGAAATGGCTGAGAATTTTGTTGTCTCTGTCTGAGGTAATGGTTTTGGGTACGTCGTGCAGACGAACAATTTCTCTGAAGAAGAGATTGGCAATGTTGGAGGCATCACGAGTCTTTCTCCAGGCCACGAAGTGTGCCATCTTCGAGAATCTATCAACCACGACCATTATTGAGTCTGCAACTCTCTGAGTTCCGGGCAATCCGAGCACAAAATCCATGGACAGGTCTTCCCACAGTGCCTTAGGAATAGGCAATGGAGTGTAGAGTCCGGTGTTCTGGGTCTGGCCCTTGGCCGTTTGACAGATGTAGCACCTCTGAATGAATCGACCAACATCTCGTTTAAGCTGGGGCCAATGATATCTGTCTTCCACCTGTTGGATAGTATTATCTCGGCCCACATGTCCTCCAAGTCCTCCACAGTGGACCTCTTTGATCAGCAACTCTCGTAAAGATGATTTGGGAATGCACAACTGGTTTCCTTTGAACAAATACCCCTCGTGGATAAGGAATTCGTTCAATCCTGTCTTGCTTAGCTGGCATTGTGATGCGGATAGCATTGCGGATGCTTACTTGGAGACCCGTGGGCGACGTTACGCACATGCTGTTGGTAAAACAGGCACAACTTGGGCTGTTTAACTCCGATTGAGGCCCATAATATACCGTTGGAAAGCTAACGGAAAGTCGCATATGGTGTTCCACCGCTATGCCGTGTTGGACCTGATTTAGATCTTCAAAATTGGGCCTCTAGCATGGTTTATTTTAGCCCGCTTGTTTTAGACAGCTTTTGCTCATTTCAGCCCGCCTGTTTTGGGCGTTGTTTCTTGTTTTTAGGCCCAAACTGTTTTAGGCCATTAGGGTTTTGTGCTTTCAGTATTTATATGCTTGTATGCCTACGTTTTGAGGCATTATTGATTATATTGAAAACCCTAGAGTACAACTTTTGCCTCTGTCTACCAATCTCACGGTATTTTCCCAAATCAACATTAGATTGTTGCCTGATCCCTTGGTATTCTTCCGAATCAACAAGCGATTAGAAGGTTACAACCGCCAATTCCATTGACGCCTGCATCACATTGGGACCACAAATCCCGGAAATCTTCATCTTCCTCGTACAACTCCTTGAGGAAATCGAATCCCACTAGCTCTATGCGGGCAACAGCAAGAAGGGATGCTCTGCGGCTTAGGGCATCGGCAACTCGGTTAGAGGTTCCCGCGGTGTGTTTCAAGACAAATTTGAAAGCTTGAACACGGGCAATCCATCTGGTGTGTTTTCGGTTAATGGTCGCTGAGCTGTTTAGAAACTCTAAGGCCTTGTTGTCGGTGTGTAGCACGAACTCCTGATGGATGAGGTAGTGTTCCCAAACTCTCAGAGCTTGGATAAACAAGAGCTCTCATCTAGAGTTGGGTGTAATCATCTAAACGATAGAGTTTTCTAAATCTATGCATGTATATGCTTTAGTTTCTCACCCTCTCCTTCTTGTTCTTGTTAAATTCGTGATCGATGCAAGTGTAAGTCACTCATTGAGTCTTGTTTGAGTTGTGTCACATCTAAGACGTCTATTTGCACCTCTATGGCCTTCCTATGGTATTAATTAAACATTTCTATGCAAAAATCATGAAAATCTCAAATTTGTGTAAACCCTAAATTTTGACTTGGGTTGGGGATTTGGGGAAAATAAGATTGAAGACTTGTTTTATGAAATTGAACTCTTTTATTGCAAATTGACACATTGGGAATCATTGGAAAATCTTTAATTTGGCCTTTGGTATCAATATACGAATTTTTGGAAAATATGGATTCTTGAATCAATCAATTTGGTTGGTATGGATTTTGATCCTTGAGTTGGCTACATATATGGAATTTTGTTCCCCGAGATTTTGATCCTTGAGTAGTATACACTCATGACATTGCGCAATGGAGGCTTGACTGGGCCCTCCCAATGGGTCGGGTAATATGAGGAATTTTATGGTTAGTTTAGCTGACGGGCTAGTAGCGCGAAACATCTAAAATTATGAAAGATGATAACCTTATTCAGATAAGGAATTGGAAATGTTTTGGAAATCCTTATTTTGATAAGGAGATTGATCGTTTGGACACTTGATTCTTGGAATGGTATAATTGTGACAACACTTTTAAATTGATAATTTCTTTCAAGAACTTATTGAATCATTATGCATATTTTATTTCTGTACACTCGCATGCACACACAACTACCACATATATCATTTGTTTAGATCTCTTTACTAGGCATTGCCTAATACTCTATTTTTAGAAAAGGACCCCATAGCATAGCTTGGAGTTCACTGCATCCTTGGAGATTTTGGAAGACCCTCGCCCAATATATGGGCATTTGTTATTTCATTTCCGCACTTTCCTTTATTTGAAAAGATAACACCTGGTCTGTAATAATTCTACTTTAGACTCCCGCTTGTGTGTGTGACTTTTATTTCATATATCGTGTGATTGGTTTGGGATTGGTTGTAGTATTTCATTTTTAGTTAATTATTATGCTCAATACCATTCTTTCAAAAAAATGGTTTAAAATTTTTGGGGTGTTATAATTGGTATCAGAGCTAATGTTTCGAAAACTTAGGGACATTGGGGAGAAATTTAGTCTCGATGGGTGCATCGCTTGCTTTTGCATAGCATAACATATAACATATTTGTGTGCTTGTGCGCTTTTGTGTTCATTGATAAGCATCAATAATAAAGATTTGAACCAATAAAACTTATAAAGGCCAATTCTTAGAGTCCTTTCCTATTATTGGTTTTCGAGGATGTTTGATCCTTAGTCGGATGTTCTCAAGTTATCCATCCTTAGACCCTTTGTCATTGATGTCCATCTTGGGTCTCTTATGCACCTTTCTATTCTATTCCGAGGATCATTCTTCGTGGCAGAACCTTTGTTGTATGAGTCTTTGTTATTGATATGATTCATGTTCTATCTCATAGTACGGTGTCAAGTGATTGTGTTGGAACCCTTCATGTAGATTCACCAAGTGGGGATATTCGATTTCTTGTTGACGCCCTTAGAAATGGTCTTGTCATTGTTTTCCTTCGAGTATCGGATTACATCCTTATTGTAATTGTTGTGGTTGCCTAAATCCTTCCCTCGATAGCGGGAAGTGGATTTTGCGGGTATTGAATGATCGGACATCCTTTCTTGCCCTCTTGATTGAGGATGATAGCTCATTATGCCGTCTTACGATCGAACCGTTGAATCTTCCCTATAATCTTGATGAGTCTATCGATTGGTACTCCTTGTAGTGTAACATCGCACCTTACGATGCCGACCCCTTGGGTATCATTATCTATGATGCATGAGTTGATTGTCTCTTTGGGGTAGAGGCTCGACCCCTACTCTGTCCTTTCAGGATGTGGATCACTTGACAGTCTTGTTAGCATTTGTTCCCCTTAGAATTGATTCCTTTCCTTCCGAATAGGTTCTTCCATGTATTTAGCCATTGGGCTTGGATTAGTTCCTTCTAGTGGAGTTGGGATTTGTGTTAAATGCTAGACGAAATTGGGTTGGAGAGCCTAGTGGGAGTTGTATCCATTAGCTTGGAAGGTGTTTTGTTGAGATTAGACCAAGTTGTGGCTGAAATCCATGCTTAGGTGGTGTTCGAGTTGCTAGATATCTCTTGTGATTTTGCACTAAGTTAATTAGTACGTTGGGATGTATTTGATGATAGTGGTACCCTACCCTTATCCAAAGCTAGAGTTGTCCTTAGAGTATAGTTTGGAGTGGTTCGAGGTTTCTTTTAGAAAGCCTTGGTGGCTGATCACCTGGTCATTTTATTTGGAATTGAGGAAGTATGTATGAATGTAGTCGAAATAGATAAAGGCGATTGATATGCTTGAAGAGAGTGCTGGATGTAGTACTTAGTGATAGTGAAAGACCTTTGGTTGAGTAAGCTTGAAGAAATAAATTGGAGCAATTCTTTTATAGTCCAGTTGTATCTTGAAAGTGGGTTAGAGTCAAGTTAATGACTTGAAGCAGTTACAGTTGTAATGGTGGAAGTATGAGTGGTGACATGCCATCGTTGTGAGTTGAGTCTTGGTTGGACGATTTAGGACTAAGACATGTGTCTAGCCCACTTCCATGCTCTAAGTCTATGAAGTGTTGTCTGGAAATTTATATCTCATTAAATTGTGGAAGTTGAACCTTGAAGGTGAATTAGATTTGAACCGTGTAGGTTCTAGGTGTGTTGGTGTCAGTAATGGTTCTTGGAGGGACATCGTAAATTTTCTAGGGTAGATCGTATGGGTGTATCCCATGTTTGGTGATGGTTTGAGTTTGATTAGGATAGGTTTAGTGTAATTTGATGATTTAGAGAATTGGATGTGAGCGGTGGTTTGAATCAGTGACCTAGAGGATCGATACTCGTCAGTTTGTCGGTATTTTGTTGGTAGAGGTTTGGTCCTTTTAGTTTGGAAGGTGAAGTTTTGGTTTGAGGAAGTTGAGGGATTGGCATGTTGGCATGCATGAACGTCTCTTAAGAGATTGTTTGAGGAAGAAGTTCAGTAAAACCCTGAGTCTGTGGTCGTGGTTGTAATTCGGAGTTAGTAATTATCCTTGGTCTTAGCCTATGGTTATAAGTTCATGCTTTATGGTAAAGTTGGTCCATTTCATTCATATCCTTGACTACTCTAGTAATGGAACATTGGTGGATGCACGCTATTCTTAGTATGTCTGTCCTTATTGTATCCATAGATGTTTGGGTTGGTGAGTGGAAATCACCCTGTAGTTGTCCCTCGTCTCTTCCACTCTTGTAACCTTATGTAAGTAAAAGGCAGCTTCTATCCATATTTATGTGAGGTGTTGATGGTGTATATCCGTGCCTTATCCAGGTTAATATTAGTATACCTAATCCTTTTTCGGAAGGTGAATTGGCTATCCCTTATCTTCTTGTGGCATATTCTGACCATCTCGTGTCATATTGACGTTGGTTGGCAGCGAATGGGAAAAGATCGTTGCTTTGAGAGATTCTTGAGAAATCTTGTTCCCAAGACCTTGGTGTCGTTCTTATCTCTCGTCGTATCATTACTAAGGATTCGTGGAAGTGCCAGTATGTGTGGCATCCGGTTGGGCTATGGTGTGCCCTTCATCTTGTGCAAAGAAATCAACCTACTCCTTTAGTGCATTTGTCTTCTCAAAGTTGCAAGACCATACGTTATACTTCTAGCTCATCCCTAGCAAATGTTGTCATAGAAGATTTGCCCATTGTCGTTGTAATGGTTGAGAATTTATTAAATCAAATTTAGAATTTCAATTCTATTCTTTGGATTTTGATTGATTTTAATCTCAAAATCCTCTCTTGATTGTGGATGTGGTTGATCCTATAATGTCATAGAGGATCCGGTTACGAATCCAACGTAACTTGAATCGTTCGAATCGGAGTTTGGACGAAGAACCTAGGCCGGGAAGAAAATCCCTTGGCCACTCCTCTTTTGGCACTTTCCCCAATTCCCGGAAGAAAGAGGGTGGGCAAAGACCCAACTTCTGGTAGAGGAAGGAGAACCTTGCGGGAATGAGAGGCCAAGCCCCAATTCCCGATAGAGGGGAGACTGGGATTGCGGGAGAGGGAGAAGAGGGCAACTCCCAGGAGAAGTAGAGGTTCGGACTACCGGGAGTTGGAGGACTTGCGGGAGTTCATGCGGGAATAGGAGAAGAAGAAGAAGGAGATAGGAGAAGTCCAGAGAGCTAGACTACCGAAAGTTGGAGAGGGAATTACGGGAGTCCATGCGGGAGTTGAGGGTTCTGGCTTTTGTGCAGAAGTCCAGAGGCTTGTACTCCTGGTAGTACAACCCCATACTACCGGTTGTACAAGGGTTAATTTCTAGTTTTCGGAAAATTTTGATGGAGGGTCTTTTAGTCTTTTAACCGCGATATATATAAATCTCTTATGCCTAAAACCCTCATTTTCACTCCAGTACTCTCTCTCTCTCTTCCGTTCACCCCTCTCTCACTCAAAAAACTCTCCCTTCCCTCTTCAATCTTGGGCTATTGGTTGGGTTTTTAAAGAAAACCCAAGGATTAAAGTTGTAGGCGGCTCTCTCCTCTCTCCATTGACGTGCAAAAGTTCTATTACTTTCAAAACACCCTCATCTAGGGTTGTGCAAGTATTGTGTTCAAATCTTCTCCAAGGTAGAGTTTTGTTACTCCTTGTATCTCCCTTGATGGGTTTCTCTCTTGCATCCCATATGTTAAGTAGGATGATGAAATTTTTCATAGATGTCATTGTGGGTTGATTAAATCCTTGAATTCATTAAGGTTTATGTTCCTAAGGATCCCTTTAGACTTATTTTCACTTTAATTTTAAGATCCCTTGGTTGATTTCCCAAACCCCTAATTTTTGTAAAAATCCTATTTTGGGTCATTTGGGATTCTTCAAATTAAAGAGGTAAATGTTGAAATTGATGGTTTTAAATTGGTCCTATGACCCTCTTGATATTTCAATTAGAGAAATTGAAAACCGATTTTTGGAAAATTCATGTTTCGGTCATTAATGTTGATTTGGGAGGTATGGATGCTCCAAATCCGTGGAAATTAATGAACAAGTGAATGTATGTTTTAATTGACCAATAACATGAATGATAAGTTGAGTTGGCATCATACGGGAATTTTGTTCCCTAAGTGGATTTACACTCACTACATTGAGCAATGTGGGTTGACTGGAGCCCTTCCTAAGGTAGGATAATTCTGAGAAAATTACGGTTAGTAGCTGGAAGGCGAATAGCGCGGAACAAGCCAAAACTTAACAAATTCCTAATAAAGTTGTTTGTGCCTCCCTTGATTTCGTCAGGATTGAGATGAGATTTTAAAAGATATACTTCTCCTTGATTTCGTCAAGTTGAGCATTTTGAAAAAAAATCAATAAGTCGTAGAAATTGATTTGAGATGAAAGTTTAAAGCATGTCATTCTCCTTGATTTCGTCAAGTTGAGCATTTTGGAAGAAAATCAATCAGACTTGGAAATTGATTTTGGAAAGGAATTGGAAAAAGGTTTGAACTATGAAAATGGTCCTCATTGCATGCATCCTTATTTAATTCTCGCACTCGCATCTTTTGTGCCAAATCGGGAAATATTTGGATGTAGGTTTTCTCTATTAGGCTGTTGCATAACCCTCTATTTTTAGATACCGACCCGGCCGTCTAGCTTGGAGCTCGGAGTATTGGATGCCACTTTTTAGGTATCCTTGTTTTATTTATTCCAGTCTTTTGAATTTAAATTCATGTACCCGAGAATGTAATATTTTGTCGGACTTGTAAACTTAAACTCATATGTGCTTATGTATGTGATATTTCCCCTTTCCCTTTTTATTTCTGCACTTTTGGATTGGGTAGTGTTTATCTTTACTTGTCCTTGTTGTCATATTTTTTGTTTCAAATAAATATGGTTTGAAATTCTGGGACGTGACAGTCGTTCTTCCTTGTTATGGGAAAAGATGGTGGAATCCTATGGATGTCCCCATTCTCCACCCACATTCGTATTTCGTTTATGCGCATTGATTTTTTGTGAGTGTTTTTTATCGCAATGTCATTTTGCAGATTGGATTTGATGTCAGCTCTCTTATGGTATTCCCCTTGGGTGTTTGAGCACCTCTGACTTAGGGAGAGTGCCTCCCATCGGTACTTATTTGCGAGAGTGGGTGATATTATCGATCTTGGGTTTGGTGAGTGTTCGTGTGGTGAAATGGTTGGTGAAGTGAAATATTGTTCGTATTATGCATATGTGTTGAGAGTGGTGGGATAGAACGTGTGTCTCTTTGGGCCGACTCCATTGACTTAGCTGTATAGAAATGTTTGGCATGACCGGGTGTGTATGCGGACCCATGGCGTTGATACTGTAAGCGATCTTGGTGCCCTTATCATGAGTCGTGATTTCCCTTCTGTCGCTATTGTTCGCTTCTTGCCTTTTCCTCGAGAGGTGAATCCTTGATGGTGATTATACGGTTAAACTGTTTGGTTCTTACCCTCCTTACTGAGGATGTGAATTCATCATGATATCCTATTGCTGACTCCTGATTCTTGCCTTGTAAGTACGAGAAGTGAATCCTAGGAGATCCTTTGGTTTGTTCTCGTTATGGAAACTAATATGTACCTCTATCGATGTCGGATTCTCAACTATCTCCCATTCAGTAAAGCAAAAGTTTATCTTGTTTAGCGCTAGAGGCTTAATTCTTGTTCTGTCATCCCGAGATGTGAATCACTCACTACCCTTAGTGGTATTCGCTTTTCCTGGGTTTGATTCCCTTCCCTTGAGTATGTTCTTCCACGTGTTCAGTGACACAGAATGCAGCGGAATGATAAACGTAGGGGTGATGGTCGGTTCAGGTAAGCTGAATCCAAGGTAAAGGGTGGACGGATTTTGAATAAAATTTGGTAGGAGCGGACAGATTATCACCGTAACCTATAAGAGATGATCGGATTAGCACCGTAATCCGGTAGAGGAGTTAAGAATCCACCTAACCTGCACAGGAATCCATCTGAAGACGAAGAGAGAGATGAGCTCACTTTTGGAAATAGGGTTTTCAATTTATCAAAAAGCTCCTTAAATCTATACATCTCTTGGCTTATATAGCCACTAAGGAATACAAGGGAACCCCTAAAATGAATGGCGGCTAATATAAACAAAAGGAAAAAAAGTAAATGATTACAAGTGTACAACCCCTAACAGAATCTGAAAAGTAATAACAGAATGTCAGAGGATGTCGAGTGGTCCCCATGTGGTTTCATTCCAATAGCAGTGCAGGAGAACGACTGAGCTTAGGTGCAGCTGTTGAGGACGTGCTGGCATGGGTTGCCGCATTGAACTGATAAGAGCTGGACTGGTTGGTCTGTGTTGAAGTTTCATGAGGCAGTGCGGCAAAGGTGGTAGCTCGGTATCTGGCAGCTCGGCGTCTGTTGTGCATTGTACAGCTGGCTGGAGTGAAGGGGTGCTGAGCTCGGCTAGGGCTAAGGTCTGCTCGGTGTTATATGTAGCCCTTTGTCCTACATCAGGCTCCCCACCAAAGCTAAACTTGTCCTCAAGTTTTCTAAGTGATAATCAATCAGATCTCCGACGTTGAATGTGTTGGAAATGTGCAAATTATCAGGAAGATCCACCTGTATGCATTGTCGTTGATCCGACTGAGGACTTTGCAGGGACCCACTCTTCTCATTTGTAGTTTTCCATACGTACCCACTGGGAATTTGTCTTTGTGAAGGTAAACCATAACCAGGTCTCCCTCTTTGAACGTCTTTCTTCTTCTTCGCTTGTCGGCCCGGGACTTGTATTTGGTGTTGGACTCTTCCAGTCTGGCCTTGGTATCAACGAGTGTACGGACAGCTTCTGCGGCTCTGTGCTCGGAAGCTCGTCTAGTTCCTGGCTGAGAAGGTAAAGGAACAAGATCCAGAGTGTGGGTTGGGACATGACGATATACAACCTGGAAAGGGGTGTGCCCTATAGATCTGTTGACAGTGTTGTTGAATGCGAACTCAGCTTGGGGTAACTGGAGGTCCTACTGCCTGGGCTTGTCTCCAGCTAGGCAACGTAACATATTGCTGAGTGTACGGTTGACGACCTCCGTCTGGCCATCTGTCTGTGGATGACAAGTGCTGCTGAACTGGAGGCTGGTTTCAAAGTTGGCCCACAATGTTCTCCAGAAGTGGTTGAGGAACTTACTGTCTCTGTCTGAGGTGATGGTTTGGGGCACGCCGTGCAGACAAACAATCTCTCTGATGAAGAGATTGGCAATGTTGGAGGCATCATGAGTCTTTCTGCAAGCCACAAAGTGTGCTATCTTCGAGAATCTATCAACCACCACCATGATTGAATCTGCAACTCTTTGTGTTCTGGGCAACCTGAGCACAAAATCCATGGACAGATCTTCCCATGGTACCTCGGGGACAGGCAATGGAGTGTAGAGCCCTGTGTTCTGGGTCTGCCCCTTGGCCGTTTGGCATACATAGAATCTCTGAATGAATCGACCAACATCTCGCTTGAGCTGGGGCCAATTATATCTATCCTCTACCTACTGGATAGCCTTATCACGGCCCACGTGTCCTCCAAGTCCTCTACAGTGAACCTCTTTGACTAGCAACTCTCGTAATGACGATCTGGGAATGCACAACTGGTTTCCTTTGAATAAATACCCCTCATAGATAAGAAATTCATTCAATCCTGTCTTGCTGAGCTGACATTGGGACCACAAATCCTGGAAGTCTTCATCTTCTTCGTATAGTTCCTTGAGAAAGTCAAATCCCACTAGCTCTGTGCGGGCAACATCAAGAAGGGATGCTCTATGGCTCAGGGCATCAACAGCTCGGTTAGAGGTTCCTGCGGTATGCTTTAGAACAAACTTGAAAGCTTGAACACGTGCAATCCATCTGGCATGTTTTCGGTTAATGGTAGCTGAGCTGTTCAGGAACTCCAAGGCCTTGTTGTCGGTGTGTAGCATGAACTCCTGATGAATTAGATAGTGCTCCCAAACTCTCAGAGCTTGGATAACCGCATAGAGTTCCAGTTCATAGGCAGTCCAATTCTTCCTTGCCTCACTTAGCTTCTCACTGTAGTAAGCCACTGGTCGGCCCTCTTGGGATAGGACAACTCTAATGCCAATGTAGCTGCCATCCGTGTGGACTTCGAATAGTTTGTTGAAATCTAGAAGGGCTAAGATTGGTGCTGAGGACAATTGTTCCTTGAGCTCGGCAAAGATCTGCTCGGCATTAGTGGTCCACTCAAATTGCTTCTTCTTTAGGCACTCTGTCATTGGAGCTGCAATGGTGCTGAAATTGTTGATGAACCTCCTGTATAAGGTAGCCAAACCATGGAAGCTCCTCACATCGTGTGTGGATGTGGGTGTTGGCCATTCTTGAATAGCTCGGACCTTCTCTTGATCAACTGTTAGCCCATCCGCGCTGACCATAAAGCCTAAGAACACTAGGCTGTTGGTCAAGAAATTGTATTTCTTCAAGTTGACGTGAAGGCTATTGTCTCTCAACAATACCAAGACCTCTCTTAGGTGTTGGTGATGTGCTAGTCGGCTACGGATATAGATTAGAATATCATCGAAATAAATAACAACACAGGATCCAATAAGAGGTCGGAGTACCTGAGTCATAAGCCGCATAAATGTACTTGGGGCATTGGACAACTCAAATGGAATTACAAGTCACTCATACAGGCCGTCCTTGGTCTTGAAGGCTGTCTTCCACTCATCTCCTGGGCGGATTCTGATCTGATGGTAGCCACTCTTCAGATCGAGCTTCGAAAAGATTGTAACTCCTGCCAGTTGATCCAACATATCCTCAAGTCGGAGAATGGGGAAATGGTACTTGATAGTAATCTTTTTGATAGCTCGGCTTTCAACACACATTCTCCATCTCCCATCCTTCTTTCGTGTGAGCAGTGCGGGCACTACACATGAGCTTATGCTTTCTTGGAGAAACCCCTTTCTGATCAGCTCACTGATCTGGGTCTGCAGCTCGGCATGCTCTGCTGGGCTCATCCGGTAGTGTGGCAAGTTGGGGAGACGTGATCCTGGGACCAAATCTATCTGATGTTGTATGTCCTGTGCTGGAGGTAAACCATCTGACAGCTCGGCTGAAAGAACTGAGCTGAATTCTTCAATAATAGGCTTTAGCTCGGCAGGTATGCTGGTCGGCTGTGGACCTTCTCCTTTCAACACCACTAGGTGCACTTCATGTTCCTCCAGCTCTTCTTTTCCCAACTCTGGCACTACTAGAAAATTCTTGCTTGCAGTATGGGCCTCCCTAGGCTTCTGTCCTCCTATGGGAACCAAAGTAATCTTGGTCCCATGGTGCATGAATGAGTAAGCGTTGAGACGTCCATTGTGGGTAGACCCAACATCAAATTTCCAAGGTCTGCCTAGCAGCAAATGGCAAGCTGACATATCCATCACATCACATATCACCTCATCCTTGTACTTCTGGCCAATGGAAAGTTGTACCGTGCAGTGCTCACTAACCTTGACTTCTCCACCGTCATTAATCCAACCAATCTTGTACGGATGGGGATGATCTTCTGTTTTCAATTGAAGCTTATCCACCATAGTTCGGGAAACTATGTTGTCAGTGCTCCATCCATCAATAATCAGCTCGCACACTCTCTGATCCACCGTACAGCGAGTGTAAAAGATATTGTGCCTCTGAGTCTCGGCTTCTATTCTCGGAGAATACAGTAACCTGCAAACAACTAGAACCACTCCCTCATCAGCTTCCACCACTTCGTCTTCATCAAACTCTTGGACCTGGTCTTCTAACATCTCTTCTTCTTCATCTCCTTGCAGGGCAAGGTTAGCAACACGTCTGTTCGGGCAGTTGTTATAGCGATTACCTGGCTCTCCACACCTGTAACACTTGATGGACTGAGAATATGGTGTGTAAGGGCTTGGTGAGGTCTTTTGGGTGCAATGACCTGTTTACTATTTTGTCGCACTGGTTGAGTAGCGCTTTAACTTCCTGCGGCTCCTCCTCCACTTGCCGTGCTGCCACTCGTCTGACCAGACGGCTCTCTTTTTTCACTTGACACTTGTCCTCCTGTCGCGGTCCTGCTGAATCTCTGAGCTCCCGCGCTGACCCTATCTAGCTGGGCTTCAACTCATAGAGCTAGCCCAACAGCCTCATTTAGAGTAAAGCCAGGGTGTAACACCACTCGGTCTTGGATGGGCAGGCGTAGGCCATTGTTGAACCTAGCCACCTATTGGTTCATTTCGGGAAGATAACTTATAGAACTCCTCCGTGTAGGCTCTGATTGACCTGAGTCCTTGCTTGCAGTTCTGATACTGCTGGAACAACAACTGCTCGTAGTTAGCAGGCAAGAACCTCTATTTCAACAGCTTCTTCATCTTCGGCCATGAACGTATCTGGGCTTTGTTCTGTCGTGCTTGGGACATCTGTAACTGGTCCCACCAGACTGAGGCGCCACTCTTGAGACGATAGGCCACAAACTTGACCTTCTTCTCCTCTTCGATACCCATGTAATCTAAAAAACGTTCAACCTCTGTCAGTCAGTCAAGAAATCCTTCCACATCCAAATAACCATCAAAGGAAGGTAACTCCACCTTCATCCGGTAGTCTCGGTTCTCTATAGGTCTCTCTTGGTCACCATAGTTAAGTACCCTTTCATCGACTTCACTGTCTGAGTCTGATAAGGCTGCATGCATGGGGTGTTGATGAGTAACTCATCTCAGAACTCTGGCTTGTGCACCATTCTGGCCCACAGGTTCAGGAAAAGCCTGAGCCTGTTCTTGATGGACCTGAACACGAGCAAACTCGCCGGTAAGACATTCAACAAGCTCGCGTAGTTCACGCATCTCCTATCGAACAACTCTCAAATCTCCAACTGTGGCTGATCAGTCTTCCGGAGCATCGACCATTGGAAGTAGGACCTGATACCAACTGACGCAGAATACATCAGAATGATAAATGTAGGGGTGATGGTCGGTTCAGGTAAACTGAATCTGAGGTGAAAAGTGGACGGATTTTGAATGAAATCCGGTAGGAGCAGACAGATTATCACCATAACCTGTAAGAGATGATCGGATTAGCACCATAATCTGGTAGAGGAGTTAGGAATCCATGTATCTATCTTATTCCTGATCTTCTCGTATCTCATCGATGTTGGTGGGCAATAGTGGGACAAGCCAGTTGCCTTGAGATATTCCTGACTTGTCCCTACCTAGATTCTTATGTCATTCTTGTTCTTCATCGTGCCCTTACGGGTACCTCATAGAAGTACCGAAGCTTGTGGCTTTTGGTCAAGTTATAGTATATTCTTCGCTTTGTATAATGCGATCTATCTACCCCTTCTCGTGTATTTGCATTCTCAAGGTTGCTAGACTACACGTTATATGTTTGGCTCTCTTTTAGTGATTGTTGACATGGAGGAGTTACCCATTATCATCATTCCTTGTTATGGGATAAGATGGTGGGACCTTATGGACTTCCCCATCTACCAATCCTACTCTTGTTTTACTTGGACGCATTGACTTCCCGTGGGCATTCTTTCTTGCGAAATCGTTTTGTGAATTGGATTTACTGTCTTTATTCTTATGGCCATGCTCCTCGGGTGTTTGAACACCTCTAGTTTAGGGAGAATGCCCCTTATTGATATCATGCTTGTGAGAGTTGGTGGTATTATTGGTATGTGGGCTGGTGAGTGTTGGTATTGTGGAATGATTGGTGAGGTGAAG
>NMUG010003987.1:0-14254 GCA_002855965.1 Monotropa hypopitys | reverse complement strand
CTTCAACAAATCAAAGTCCAAACACCTAACGACAAGGATTTCAAAAATTATATTCATGTTTTAGGAACCCAAATCATTTTGAGTTTTTAAAAAGTAGAAACAACATGAATATCATTTCTTATCCAAACTTGTTTGAAATTTTTAAAATAGAAATGATGAATTTTCTTAATTGGACATGCATGTGATATATGACCTATGTTATTATAATAATGACATACCAATCTTGGTTTTTCTTTAGGAATTTTACTTAATGAATATTTAATTTATCAATTTCCTTCTCAAACAATCTTCATTTGTTTTGAGTTTCAGAATCTCTTCATTTAATTTTCTTTTAAATCATCAAATTCTTTTTTCAAATCTTCTTTTTCTTTTAGAACACTATCTAATTCTTTAAGAGACTTTTAGAAATACATTTCGATTCCTTATGCTTATAGGTGTGTTTTTAAAAATTATTGATTAAAGAATCAGATTCGTCTTGCAATTCATCAAACAAGAAAGTACTAATAGATACCTCGTTGTCATTGACCATGAGACATTTTACCTCTTTCACTCCTTCCATTTCCAATTTTTTGTCATCATCCTCACTCGAAGTAGTGAGTATATCATCTTTTGATCCTTCATAAGAGATGGATAAACTTTTCCAAATATCATTTGTAACACCCTTGAAATTTAAAACCATTTTTTTAAGGAATATAAATAAAGATACAAGAGCATATGCATTGAAAGTCTAAATCATAATCATCACCATTCCCACAAAACATCAAATAACCCATATCGTCACACATCACATGAGTTTAAGAAACATTACAAAGTCAGGTGTTATCCTTACAAAACATGATTTACTTAAAAGAAATGAAAGTCAAGTCCATATAGTGGACTAATGCTCCAATGCTCCTTTAAAGGATGCTTGAATCCACCAAGCTACACCATCGGCTCTTTCCCTAAAAAGAAGAGAGTTAGGCCACGCCTAGTAGGAAATCCTAAACAAGTAATTTATATGATTGAATACACAAAAGAGAGAAGATGCAAGCATAAAAGTAAAGCATAATATCGAAGTGCGACTATCAAGTGAAAGGAGAGCGTTTTTCAAATATTTCTCATAATTATACAAATATTCATCATGTGCTTTTCTTTCTCTTTCCAAAGTAACTTTATACTGATCATTGACGAGTTTCAAGGCTAATTCCATTTAGGGCTCGTTAACATCTAAACATGTTAATTCCTCGTATTCCCCAACACGTCGGGAGGGGACAGACAACCCCACATTGTGTAATGTCGTGGGTGCTAACACAAGCCACCCATGGTATATAACCCATATCAATAGCCACTCATCATGTATCAAAATCCTCTTATAGAGTCAAGGGCCAATGCCACAATACCATTTCCACAATTGTTCGTTTCATGATTCGTTCCGTGGTTAAGGGCCAAATTCTCACAATTTATATAGGTTCCCACATATCAAAATGAACAACACTTTGTGAATTGCATAAATTTAGGTTCCAAATGGGTTTTCCCCAAATTTCCATACATAGTCAAAATCTAGGTTTTCAATTAAATTGGGGCTTTTCGAGTAAAACTATAATTTAATGAAATTGAAGCCTCACGGAACCTAGAGACATGTAATACAACCACCTTTAACAAGATTAAGACACCCAAACAACACTAGACCCAACCCTACTCAAACATTCAACTCACTAACACAAAATCTAGGAGATTTTGAGGCTTATTGCAAAGATATAAATAGACAAGTTTAGAATCCCCTACCTTAGGATGATTTGACTTACAAACCCACCGAGATTCCTTGACAAACGACCTAGCTTTGAGCCCACCAATGGATAGAGCTTCAAATGCTCTCCAAGCTTTGCAAAGACCAAAATCCAAGAGGGTATCTTGAATCCTCAGGAAATTATAGAGAAGTTTGAGGTTGGAGAGGGTTTTAGAGAGAGGAAGAGTGGCTGCTACGTTTTTGGGGTAAATGGAATAACCCTAGGTCCAAAAGAACTAAAAACCGCACTTAAAACACATTACAGCGCATATTCCCGTCCGGACGAACACGTCCCAGTCCGGACGAAGGCCCCCATCCAGACGAACCTCCTCTTCCTTCCGGACGAACGGTGCAGACTGCTTCTGGACGAATTTTTGGTTGTTGTAAAGTGCCCCGTCTGGAACTTTGACTCCCCCATCCGGACGAAAGATGAAAAAAATGAGCAGAATGCTCCCAAACTGCTCCTGAATCCTCTTGACACCACCTCGAGCACTTCCCCAAGCTCTCCTGAGCCAAACAACGTCCCTAGAGTGTACCACGGCATCCTTGAACGTTCCAAAAGACTTTCCCAAGCAAAATTTTGCGAACGAACTAATTATTTAGGGAAACTACAAGCGATTTAGACGAGGATATAACTAATACTATCGAATTAGAGAATATTAATCGTGCTCACATTATAGGAGTGTTACATCATTAGTGGAATCATGGGAGGAAATTTGATTACAAACATCAACATTTAAAGAATTATACAACAAGTTCATGGCTTTGCAATTTAATTCATACTTACGCAAATTATCGGCAATCCATTTGAAAAATGGTTTTGTCCTAAAAATTTCATCTACTTCTTTTCGGGGAATATAATATCTATTTTCAATAATCATCTAAAGATCAAAGTCAATGGATTGAATAAAATATGCATCCCATTTTTTCAATATAAAAAGTTTGAACCATTAAAAATAGGAGGTAAAGAAATAGATGTACTCTCCCACAATATAGTTTCCATGGATCTAAGCTCAAAACGGTGAAGTCTAAAGAATCAAGAAAAAGATTGAGAGCTCCAAGATCTGATACTAGTTTCCAGGATCAAGTGCCTACCATCTTCACTAAAACCCACATGCATTAGTGACGGTGTTACTCTATTTCCTTATACAATAGAGCAGCCAAATCACACACGTTCTTTGATTGGACTCGACCGATTAAGGCCTCCATCCAGACAAATTGTTGTTTCGGTATAACCTGGACCAACAATCTCCCCTCAGAAACTACCCTGACACAAGTGCAAGCACATTGCCTTCTAGGGGAGTTGAACTCGTAACCTTGGCTCTGATACCAGTTTCTAGGATCAAGCACCTTCCAACTCTATTAAAACTCGCAGGTGTTAGTGAGGGTGCTACTCTATATCCTTATACAATAGAATAGTCCAAGCGTACATGTTCTTTGACTGGACTCGACCGGTTAAGGTCTCTACCCGGGCAGTTTGTTATTTGGGTATAACCTAGCCTAACAAAGAGGGATGTTGTGATATTCATTTTGGGATGTCTTACATGTCAACAATTCAAAGCAGAACACCAACTACTGGCAATATTACTTCAACTGCTATAGTGGCCGAGTGAAAATGGAAGCATGTTACGATAGATTTTGCTACAGGTTTGCCAAAATTACCGAATGGTCATGATGATATTTGGGTCGTAGTTGATCGTTTGACGAAGACATCGCACTTCTTACCAATTCATGTATAGCAATCTATAGATTCTTTGAACCATTTGTATGTTCGGGAGATTATTCCATTGCATGGCATTCCTTCATCTATAGTATCTGACATGGATTCACATTTCACCTCATATTTTTGGTGTAGTTTGCAATAAGCACTTGGGTCAAAGCTTGTTTTCAATACCACTTTTCATCTACAAACTGATGATCAATCGGAGCATACCATTCATATTTTAGAAGGCATGTTGCGAGCTTGCGTGTTAGACTTCTGAGGAAGTTGGGTTGATCACTTGTCGCTTGTAGAATTCACTTACAACAATAATTACCAGACGAGCATAGACATGGCACCGTTTGAAGCACTTTATGGTCGACTTTGTATATCACCCATGTGTTGGATCGATATGGGAGAAATAACTATCATTGTATCAAATACGGTCAAGCAAACTACCAACAAAATCAAATTAATTTGTCAAAGATTGTTGATCGCACAGAATCGTCATAAGAGTTATGTCAATTGTCGTCGTCCTTTATCGTCTGAGGTTGGTGACCATGTATTCCTTAAAGTATCACATCATCGTGGTATTTCGCATTTTGGCAAAAAAGAGAAGTTCAAGTGTTGTGGGGAAAGACTATTCTGTTAGTAAAGGTTCTTTGGAGTAACCATGGAGTCGAGGAAGCGACATGGGAGCGAGAAGATGAAGTTCGAGCCAAATATCTAGACCTATTTTGATATCGAGGTACTTTTGTTTTCGTGTATCTATATTCTTACCTTTATTTAATTTCGAGGACGAAATTTTTTTAAGAGTGGTAAGATGTGGCAGCCTAGAAATTAATAAGATTTTCTAGAATATTTTATGATTTATCAAATTCAATTTACAATCATTAGTAGGAAATAATAAAGTTAATCGAACAAAATGTGATTCTGAGTTTTGTAAAGTGTTATCTAATGATTTAAAAAATTTTGAAAAGGTTTGGGGTCAAATTGGTGAAAGTTTAAACTTTTGGTAGTTTGCTGGTGATTTCCAACAAAAACCCATGAATATTTGAAAATGGTTGTTGTGGAAGTGGCTGGGAGGAGAATCCCATCCATTTTCAGAAATAGTGGATCCTTTCTAGTAGAAATATGATGATGGGCAAGAGAGATAGAGAGAGTCCAAAAAGATGCCACTTCTGGAAATGGGGGAGTCCATTTCCGGTAGTCTGTGTCTATGGAAGAGAGTGAGAAAGTCTAGAGTTCTGGACTTTCAAAAATGGACTGACCATTTCCAGTAATGAGAAGAGGGTCATGCATGAGAATGAGGAGTAGAGCCTACCATTTTCGGTAGTAACCTCCTTTATTTTTGATAATGATGGAGGGTTGTGCGTGAGAAAAAGAAGTAGAGGACTACCATTTTCGGTACTCCCTCACCCCATTTCTAGTAGTCGAGGTCATTTACCCTTCTGACTTTCAAAAATGCCTTTCTCCTCTCCTCTGACTTCCGGTAATGGCTTTGTAAATCTGGAAATTTTTTGCAATCGACCTATCTACGTATAAATACTCATTTTTAACATTTTAAACACAATTTTAACCATTCTCTCTCTAAACACGTATTATGGCTAAACTTAATCACCCTAACACCTAATCACTCTCTCTACCTTCTCTCTTTTATATCTCTTCCACCATCAAGATTCAAGGCTTGGAGCATTCTTTAACATTGTAGATCAACGGAAGCTCTACGTATCTATCCATTTGGTTCCATCATTCATAAAGCATCCTCACCTAGGGTTTTTTAAAGTTTTACTTGATTTAGTAGTGATTTCTATACCTTTGATATATATATATACGTGTGTGTGTGTGTGTTTCTCCCTTCCCCCTCCTTGTATGTGTTCATCAATGGAGGATTTGAATTTGTTTTAATTTCTAATAGTTGTTACTACTTGGGGTTTCCATATTTTTGGAATTCCTTTGGTATGAATGTTGATTTGGGTCATCTAACATCATTGCAAACTTCAATTTCAGATTTTGTCTTCAATTCGCAAAAAACTCCAAATTGGTCGGAAACCCTAGATTTCATAAAATTTTTGAATTGGGGGTTTTTCCTCCTCTTTTCCTATGGTCAAATTGATTGGATATTATTGGAATTGGGTCTTGGATATTGAAATTTAATCATGACACCATTTGAATTGCATTGGTAAGTAATAGAAGAAATTGATATATTATAGTTAGGATGGAACATGCTCTAACATGGAAATTGGAATTGGATTCATGGATTGGAATTAAAATCATGAATTGGAATTGAATTAGAATATTATTACTATTATTATGAATGAAAATTGGTTGGTTACTTTCAGAATTTTGTTTCCCTAGATGGATATCATTCAAGACGTTGCACAATAGGTGTTTGATTGGTCCCTCCTAATTGATCAGGGAATGCGAGGAATAGACAAATAGTTTGCTAATGGGCCACTATGTTGGAAATAACCCAAGTGATGTTATATTACTCCAAAACATGATAAAGGGGATGAAATAGTATGGTGGTCCTGAATTGGCTTATGGTGTGATTCTTCGAATTCATCTATCTATAGCTATTTTGGTAACGTCATGGAAAGAAAATAAAGGTCATCAAATAGTGAATTGATAATCGGATCATGATCACCCATTTTAGTATCTCTTTCATATCATTCAATCATATGTGTTTTTGTACCCTCACATAAAGTGCACCACGACTAAATGCATCACTGGATATAGATTTCCTACTAGGTGTAATGCTCTTTATTTTTTAGCTATTGAGCCCCAACCATGAGGATTAGAATGCTTGTGGATGTCTTCATTCTTCCATGTGTGTTTTGATAAAGTTTATCTATTTAGTAGAAGGATTTTATTACGTTTTTAAAGAATCAGAAAGAACTTGTAATAGTTAGTATTGTTTTTGGATTTTCAGTTGGATCGCGACACTTATTTATATCATGTTTGGTTGGATATCATTTGATGGATGCACTTGGTTTGTTTGCACTATTGAGTTATTTATTATGGCATTTAGTTACTTTTTATTTACAAAACGATTTCAAAAAAATGGTTTGAAAATCTGGGGCATAACATAATACACTCTTATCAAAGTTAGGTGGTGACTCTGTAATTTTTACAAAACAGTCTCAGTTGTGCTCGTAAATCCTACATTTTTGTAAAATTGATCACATTCAAAATCCAGGAACGACATTGTACATGAGTTTTAATTACCACATATGCACAAGAACATAATCATAGAATCTAGAAATGTGACATTCTTTGAACATGTATTTTTATACATATCCATAAAGGAATAAAGTTCAGTTAAGGGAACTTTGGAAACTATTGATGAGAATAGTGAAGACCAAGAAGAAGAAGCCGATAATGAGCCTAAACATAGAAAATGTACTAGACTAGCAACATCTTTTGTTCAGACTTTCTTACATATATGTTGGAAAGTGATACTCAAGGTTCAAGGAATTTGCTAGCTCTCTTTAAGGTTCTTTGTGGAAGGAAGCTATCAAGAGTGAGATTGATTCCATCTTGCAAAATCACACTTGAGAACTAGTGAATCTTCCTCCAGATTATAAGTTGTTGGGCTACAAGTGGATTTCCAAGAGAAAGGTGAAGGATGGTGGATCAATTAAAAAATACCAGGACAGAATTATAATCAAATGTTATAGCCAAAAGGAAGGTCTATACTGCTTTGATATTTATTCTTCTGTTACCAGGATAACATTCATTTGGATGATTCTAACAATTTAATCTTTGCAAAATTTTGAGAAACATCGAGTGGAATTCAAGACAACTTTCTTAAATGAAGATTTAGATGAAAAAATCTATATTGAGAAACTAGAGGGTTTTTCTACTCCTGTATAAGAAATGAAAGTCGATAAATGTGTATATAAAAAGGAAATATATGATGGCTCTGTCATCTTATATTTGTATGTTGATGATATGCTCATTATTGGTAGTAATGATAAATTTATCAAATCTACCAAAATACTTAAATTCGAGATTTAACATGAAGGATATGGGACTTGTAGATGTTATTGTGAGAGTGAAAATTTCCAAAATATATACCAGACTTGTATTGTTTCAAACTCAATATATCAAGAAGATTCTTGAGAAATACAATAAATTTGATACTAATGTGGCTAGAATGCTAGTGGATATTGACCGCCATTTGTCAAAGAATAACGGTGAGAGCATATCTCAACTAGAATACTCTAGAAAAATTGGAAATTGGATGTACTTTATGAGTAGTGCAAGGCCGGACATAACCTACTCAGTCAACAAACTAAGTAGATACACAAGTAATTCATGAAATTATCACTGAAAGACTATAGTCAATGTGTTATAGTATTTAAGGTACACTAGAGACTGGGATACACTATGCTAAATATTTAGCAATACTAGAAGTGTACACTTATGAAGATTGGATATCTGATATAAAAGACTTTAAATTTACGAGTGGATATGTTTTACTTTAAAAGGTGGAACGGTATCTTAGTAAACTTCTAAACAGACTTCGATTTCAATGTCTATAGTGGAATTTGAATTTATTGCTTTAGACAGAGCTACTAAAGAAGCTGAATGGCTTTGTCATTTTATGGAAGATATTCCATAATGGTAAAAACATGTTCTCCGGGTTTTGATGATGTATTTATAATTGTTTTATTGACAAAGCTTCCTGTGCGGACGGATTTGGTGCAGACGAAAAATGAACATACATTTCTAAATCGAATTTGAATGATCCGAACCGTTCAATGTCTTTAAAACGTGTTGATTAGGGTACCCGCGAGAAACAGTAAAAAAAAAGTTCGGGAAGACCCTCATCCGAGCAGTTTTTTCATAAAACTGTAATGAACAGTTCGTATAAAATTGGCTCGGATGAAGGCCTTCCCGGTAATTTTTTGACCATTTTTTGCATGGACCCTAAAAATACATTCTAAACACAATGGAGCAATCGGTTTGTGAAAATTTGATCGGAAAGTTGACCAAAAAGCCACGTCCGCACCATATCCGCACGGATCATGTTTGGACAGGAAGTGGACTCTTGTTTTATTTACACAAATTTATTATTTATTAAAATAATTTTATTTTCTTAATTTATGCTTAAAGGGTTAAAATCTTATTTTTCAAGGAAATTATTTTTATGCATGTAAATCGTGTTTGATCAAAAAATTTTAAAGAGGCTAAAGGAATATGATTTCAATGTTTATTTATCATTACAATATTTTCCTTAGGTCTCTTATGTGAATTATTAACTTAATTTGATTCCCAAAATAACCTTAAAGGTTTTATAAATCACATTTAGAAATGTTCATTCTAACAAAAAATTTTATGCTTATATTTTTTAAGTTGTGATCTTCAAAAACGTTATAGGAAATCATAAAATCAAGTCAAGGGATCAAGCCTTGCCAGTTTTGGAGCATCACAGAAGCCAAAACATCCACTGGTACAACAACCAGCATACCATGCGGTATACCGCCCGGTATACCGGTGGTCATACCGGTCCCTTTTATTTTTGTTGTAGGTTGTGTCCAGAGCCAACAAGCCAACCGGCACACCGGACGATATACCGGTTGCATACCGGCCAGTGGAGACAATGCAGTTTTGCTAGGAAAAGTTGCTCAAAATTACTATAATGTCTCCCAGTGACTTTAAACGGCTAGTTTCTCTTTGGGGGCTATAAAAACATGTTCAAGACTCAAGAATCTTAAGATACCTCAAGCCTACAAGTGTCATTACATACAAAATCTTTCTTGATCTTATTTTCATTATTTCTCTATATATTTTTTGTTCCTTCGTTGTAATACACTTGAGAGAGTTTGTATTCTTCATTGTAAGGGAAGGAATGTCTTCTCATTATTCTTTTCTTATACTTGAGAGTGTTAGTCAAGTTCTTAAGTTAGAACTTGCAAGGTCCTTAGCCATCCCGAAGCGCTAAGAAGGTTGGAGTTCAACCAGCAACTCAAGGTGCATAGCGACCCGGAAGTGTTTGGAGCTTCGAGTGCACCCGGAGGCATCTCAAGGAATCAACAACAAGTGATCGCCCAGAAGAATCACAAGGTTGGAGCTCGCCCGATCAAGAAGCTCAATGCATTGTAAAGGTTTGATTATCACCCCTAAAGGTAATCTTTATTTAATGGAACCTTCATAATTGTGAAGGAGTGGATGTAGGTTAGGTGGTGGACAAGTCTAACCTAACCACTATATTTCTTGTGTTCTCTTTCTTTACTTTGCCTTGTTCATTTTCTTCCTGCCTTGTGATTTTTGTCTTGCCTTGCATACTTGGTTGCTTGTTCTTTTATTTTGTTGCTTGGAACAAACTTAAGTGGGAAACCTCTAACATTGCTGTATTACAGAACTTGATGTATAACCAAACGCTTAAGTTTGGATCAAACAACCCTCTCTTGGTGGACTTCTTAATCTTGCAATATTCAACTTCTTTATCATATACTAGCTTCCGCACTAGTGTCTAGTGATCTACTTGAAATATTTTTTTAAGTTGGACACATTTTGATCCCCCTCTTGGTTGCATATTTGGGCCAAAATTGGTATCAGAGTTTGGAGCTCTTAATTTTGATCACTATCATGGCTTGATACTTTTGATCATTTTTTCGACTTCATCGTCTAGAGCAAAAGATCATTATGGCAATCTCTTATATTCTTGAGGGGTAATCCACTTCTAGACCACCCTTATTTAATGAAACTAATTTTTCCTATTGAAAAATCGTATGCGCGTCTATATTCAATCTCTTTATTACGATTTATGAATGACCATTGTAGATGGTCCTTATGTTCTTCAAAAATCTTATGCTTAATGACTTGATGAAGATAAAAGAAAATTAGAAAAAAAATACAAGGCCATGAATATTTTATATTGTGTATTAGACCCAAATGAATATAACAGAATCTCTTCGTGTGATTCGACTAAAGAAATTTGGGATAGACTTGTCATTCATGAAGAAACTTCACAAGTAAAAGAGGCAAAACTTGATATTCTAGTTTATGAGAATGAATTATTTTATCGTGAGCTAATTTCTAGCATGTTTTTTAAATTTAATGATATTGTAAATTCTTTAAAATTTCTTGGTAAAACCTACACTAATGTGGAAATGTCAAGAGCTTTCCCATTGACACTCTCATGGGCAAGTTCTTGACGGAGGAGACGCATCTACAACTCAACAACAAATGTAATGATCCTCTTAAGTGCCTACAAACAAGGAAGGAGGAGGAGAGTTCATCTTAATCTTCTTCCAATGATGATGAGGAGATCACCATCATTACAAAGAAATCAAAAAATACCTCAACAAAAAAGGATAATAAGGCCAAAAGCTCACTCGTGATTTGCTACGGATACAAGAAGCCAGGACACCTCAAATCTTCATACCCTCTAGCTAAGAATGCATCATACAAAAGTTTTAAAGCAGCCATAACCAAAGCCTTACAAGGAGGCTCTTCCTCAAGGGACGACGAAAATGAGGTAACCAACTCATGTCTTATGGCAAATAGTGATATAAATTTGTCTTATAATGAATTGAAAGAAAATTTTGATATTTTATTGAATAATTTTGAAAAACTTACTTGCAAGTATAAAAAACTTAAATCTTTTTCTAAAAAAGTTTCAATAGAGTTTGATGAAATCGTTAAAGAAAAAGATACTTTAGAAAGTAAATTAGAGTTGAGAAATGAATACAGAACAAATTTCATTGTTTTAAACTAATAAAGAAAATTTAAAGGAAGAGATTGAAAAGCTTAAATATTTTATTCCTAGAGAAAAACCTAAGTTGACATGTCATTATTGCAACCATATAGGACATATATCATGCATGTCCCATTAAAAATTGCATCACTCTAAAGCTAAAAATTACAATCATGGGAATGTTAGAGGATGTTTTGACCATTTCGATCCTGAACCTTTCCGAAACGCATCAAATCAACCTGAAACATTCAGATAACATTCAATACAACTAAAAATATATTTTCTTCGAATAACTTCAGCATTTTTTGACAATTGACCATAAAATAAATTTATTGAACCATAAAATATTCTGAAAATTTTATATTAAATTCTAAGTTGCTACAGCTAAACATTATTTTTAATGACTCTTATGTGTTGGAAGTACCAAAGAAAGTGTAGCATGATACTCTTGATTAATGAGTCACTTATGTGAGTTGAAGTGTGGTCGCTCTTAGAAAAAGTTATGTATGACGTTGACTCAATTTATATAAACTACAAAACAATTCAAGATAACATGTTCATTGATCAGCCAACTAGTAAATCCAATAGATTCTCACAAGAGAATGGTTAAAGACATAAGTTACATATCTCTCTATGTCTACGTTGTTTTTCTTTTATAAATTTTGTCAATTTCATTCATATGGGTGATTTTTTGAAAATTTTATATTTTGATGAACCAAAGTTAGATTTAATCCTTTTTAGCACCTGAATGAAAAATTATCTCATTTATAGGCTTTAAACCCAAAATCTTTTAATAACATATTTTTGGGCCTGACTTGAAATGAATTTGGGTCATGACTTAGTCTTGGGCCTAATAGTTTTGGGCTTGACACAAAAACTATTTACTGACATGACACCAAGAAAATCTTCTTTTCTGATTGGAGGAATCTTGAGTTGAAAGTTCTCCACAAAACTCTCTCTTGGATGAAGAAACTTGAGCTGGATGCTAGTTACCTGACAAAGAAATTCCATTTTCCACCAACAATGAAAATCGTGATCTGCTTGCTACCAATCGTCTCTAATTTATTCTCATTTTTGTCTTACATCCTCATTCATGCATATAAAAGGCGGTGCATGCCCTGGGTTTAAACACACACAAAAAATCTTTGCTTCTTCATTTGTTTTTAAGTTGTGTGTGTGTGAATAGTCAAGCACAGCTCAGTTTGCCCGAATAATCAAAAGATGCAATTTCTTTAGCAATACATATAAACTGTTGTATCCTGAAAGACGAACGTCTCACTACCACAGATGAAGTGGCTAATCCACTTTAAGGAAATACACAGGTCTTGGTTTGCATTTAATTGCTTTGAATTTCAATTTTTAGATTTCAATTACTGCATTAATTCAATTCAATTTGATTAACCGAATTTTGCTGTTGCTATGCTAATTTCTTTCTGTAATCTCCAAATTATTTTGATTAAAACTCTTGTTTCAGCATCTAATGGCCGAACAAAAAAAGACATGGCCGGGAGAGGATCCATAATTTATTGCTTTAGAAAGATATAGGCTCTGTTTAATAAAGTTCACAATTTTCAATTTTTAGCATTTAAAAAACTAAAAACTTGTTTCTGTTTTTGCAAATAAAAACAAAAATCATAAACATGTGTTTGTTTAACTTATTGTGAAAATATTGAAAATAAAAATAAGATGAAAACGTATTTGTTACAAGTTGATTAAAATTATTAAACATATTGTGGAAGCAGTGGTGGTGGAGTTGGGTGATGGAATTGTGGTGAAGTTGTTGTAGTGGTGGAGTGACAATGGTGGTGGTAGAGTGGCGGTGGTAGTGGTGGAGTGGAAGCAGTGGCAGAGTGACAATGGTAGTGGTGGTGAAGTTATGGCAGTGGAGTGGATGTGGTGGTGGAGTGGCAATAGTGATGGTGGAGTTGTGATGGAATTGTAGCGACAACAACAACAATGGTGGAGTTCTGGGGGTGGAGTTGTGGCAGCAGTGGTGGCGGTGGTAGCAGTGGTGGAGATATTATGACACCCCAGTCTAAGGTGTTAACTGGAGTTCCAGAGGGGAGATCCATGTCAGTCGACAAGTCCCACATCACTTGGTGGGTGTATGTTGTGTGTGCTATAAATAATAGATCATGAACATATCTTGTACAAAACCTTTTAAAATCGTGCGGGCGTCAAAGTCCATTAGAATATCTCAGTTAAGCATGCTCATCCTGGATTAATCCAAGGATGGATGACCCCCTGGAAAGTACACTGGATTGTGCAGGGAGGTGGAGGAGGTAGAATTGTGGTGGTGGTGGTTTTAAAAATTATTTACGAAAACAATGAAAATTGGTTTTTTGAGTTTTCAAAATTTTCAAAAATTCTTGAAACGTCTATCATTTGTAAAAACAAAAACATCAACACAAACATATTTATCTGAATTGTTTTCAAAACTTTTAAAAATAAAGAAGAAAAATTGAAAACAAAAACCTCACCAAATTGAGCCATATAGTTTCAACCCAGATGTAGCGAAGTTCAAGACATAAATATCAAACTTATGGGCTAACTAATGATAGCATGTGACGAGGATACAGGGCGACAGAATATAAAACGAAACACAATACCTAAAAGTACGACAAAACTTCAGATGTTGGTAGTGCTTTCGGCACTGATTCATGCCTTCGACACTAATGAAAAGTGACGACAAAATAGAAAGTGCAACACAATACATAAGGGTACGATGAAACTTCAGGTATTAGTAATGCATTCGATATTAATTTGTGCCTTCGGCAACTGCTTTTAGTCTTTTCTTTAGCCTTATTCGAATCGGAACCTCTGTTTTCATTCCAATGACAATCTCAGAGTACCCGAAAAATCTTTTAAAAAGTAGAAACTTTTTTTCATGACTCTTTTGATTTAAAAAAATATATTTTATATATTTTATATAAACTCTAAAATAGAAGAGGTTTTTTATTTTATATTTCATGATGAGTGACGATACTCGATCCGTGTTTTTGATATAGAAAATTTTGTAAAAAATTAAAAAAAAACAAAATTGAGTAAAACAATTCAAAATTTTACTGATTTAAATTCAATT
>NMUG010003986.1:0-14256 GCA_002855965.1 Monotropa hypopitys | reverse complement strand
CTCACACGTTCAACAAAAGTACCGAGAGCCATCCCTTGCACGCCTATTTATAGGTGCCCCCAGGTACGGGACAGCTGTTCTAGCATTAAATAACTCGGCACAATTACCGAGGCGCTCATTTTGACTTGCCAATAAATTAGCAACACGTGGCAGCCCCTGGCAACCGTACCTGTACAACGACCCGACATCTGCCAGGGGACGTCACGCAAACGATCAGCAAAATTAACATTACCTGCCTCCGGTGGCATGGCGTCCGGTGAACCGATTTCAATCTTTTCCAAAACTTTGGGAAAGATTGAGGGGCTATTGTGGTGACCGGACCCGCGCCCTTGGAAGAAATAAGACCACATAAACTGAACATCAGCGAGTCGGCCTGGCCGACCCCCAACACACCGAAGGGTCCGCGCTTCGGCCGACACATACCCTTTAGAAGGTACCCTTCGGCTTCCATAGGCGCCGTCCCCAATTCCTTACCGAACGGACCGGTTTATCCGGAGGGTTTCCCTCTTGTCCCTGTCGGGGGGAATTCACTATGATACCCTGCCCGTACGACTCAACCCGGTCCATCAACCGTCCAGGCCCATCATCGGGCCCGTGACGAGCGGACCATTCCCCATTCGTGAGCCCCAAGCCAACATTTCCCTATAAATACCCCTCGTGGGCACTGTTCACGGGATCGGAATAAAACCTTTGATCCCCGACCGCTAACCGTCCGGCCTCCTCCGTTTTGTGCTTAATATCTTCTCCAAACGGTTCTAACTTAAGCATCGGAGGCCCCGTTGGTAAAACCCCACCGGTGGGCACTCACCTTTGTGCTGCAGGAGCCAAGCAGGAGAACCCCCCATTTACTTGTTTGCAGGGACCACTTCAGCCTCCGATCACATCCGTCTCGCAGCGTCCGAAGGCCCAACAGTCCGAGAGAACCCTCCGGCAGGAACAGGTCACCACAGTGGGCAACTGAGGGTCCACCTGAACATCAAAAGATAACCTTGAATATCTCCAAAACATCTATTAATCCAAAGCTAAGCCTTGGAAAGGCCCAAATATTAATAAATCTGGAATAAATCATCAGGGAAATATGGAGAAATTCATAAAAATATCCGAAAATTTGCGAGGAAAGGTTATATGAATTTCTAGGCTATGACACCACCTTTGGATACGCTGCTATCATTGTCAGCCTTACCAGACCATCTCCGACTAGATTGACTCTTCTTAGTATTACTTCAAAACTCATACATTTCTTGAATATCTCGCCTAATTTTACTAGCCATCTCAACTAGATCAGCATAGTCCCATTCTCTAAAAGAAGTCAACTTCGTGGCTATACTATGGACTAAGTCTACATGAAAATGCATAAAACGCTTCATATATGTGTTAACTATATACATTGCATAACGTGATAAGGCTGTAAACTTTGCCTTGTACTCTGCCACAGACATGCCATCTTGCTTTAAATTAATAAAGGTAGCCTCTTGGTCAATTTTGTAACTCGCAAAAGTATTGGTCATTAAACCCCCAAACAAACATGTCCCAGGTGATAATCCTAGTAACAGAGATTCACCTTCAGATCAGGTGTCGTTAAGTGGCGACTAAGAGCTTTCCACCAAGAGAGAACCTTGACATTTAAATTAAATGATGCTAGGGTCACCTTATGTTCATCGTTGATGCTCATAACACCAAAAACTCTTTCAACACTTCTCAGCCAAGACTCTGCCACACTAGGGGATACTGATCCCTTGAACTCAGTCGAATGTAATCGATGAAAATGCTCAATCAGACACGTTCCAGCTCAAGCTCCTATGTTTCAGAGATGTTTGCCATTGATCGAAAGCTACTTGATTCTCAGTGAACCGTGCCATTGCATCCATTATCCTATCAACATCGTTAATAACTGATAGATTCCTCAGTGATTGAAGCTGATTCATCTCTCCCTCAATAGGGACAGTGGAAGCTACATCCTCAATAGGGTCCATGTCATTTCCTGTGTACCAAAAAACATGATGACATAGTAGAAACAAATAACATGTCGCACATAATAGTCAAGTGCAAAAACTAAAATCAACACATATGTATCTAACACCTTAGGGTTCAATGCTAAGCCATTTCCTAAACACAACTCTAGACTCGGTATTCCGATATCATGCTTTTCCAATTAACTTCCTAAGACCTCCTATTCGAAAATACGTTGATCAGATGCTTTTCATACTGGATTTCAAGGTAGTTGCCTCAGTGTCAAAGTAACACATATGATAATCCTAGAATATACACAACCAGCCCTATCCTAAACTCCAACCTCAAGATTTATCAAACCTCAGATCATCCTTATTTCAGTATCTCACAACATAGAGCTCTGATACCAAGCTGTCAAGACCCATCGCAAAACAACAACATAAAGGTCGCCCGACCATAGAGTCCTGACTAAACATCACACAAACATCTGCCAGAATCCTCATAGATAACTATACTTTACAACTCCACACAGTCTACAGCAGAAGATTTAAAAATTAAAATCTGATTATCTCATCAATTTAATACCATAAACTAAAAAATCTCACTCATGACATTAATGAGTCTAACCTCTCCAAAACCACTCAAACAAGACTCACAAGTAATAACTACTAATCAAATGAAAATAAGGTAAAAAGCTCCGAAATTTGGAGAGTAAGTCTCACACTCCCATACTTGTAGGAACCTAAGCATCCAAATTTGGATATAGATTGCAATAGAAAAACATGAAAAGATATCTAGAAGTGGGTTAGATACCAAGATAATATATGCAAATCATCATGTTGGAAAGTAACTAATGTATCTTGTAGAACGTATGGCCAAGTACTGTGTTTCATGCATCATTTGCTCAATTGACTCATACTCTATCTTTTTAAAGATGAATTATATTTGATTAACTTAGTTGGCATAACTTCTACCATTCGATGGTTAGACCACGACGTTCGTTCGTCCTTAGTCTGTCAGATCTTCAACCATAGCCCCTTCTCAAACGAGCACGTTTGCCTACAAAAGACATTTATAACAATATCCAAACCAAATTGACATTACGCACCCATCACTCAGTGTGCCGAAGATCATATTTAACCATCCACACAACATTACATGCCCTTTACGCGGCGTGCCAGTGATCACCACTCTTTTCACAACTACCATATTTATCATGGCATACACTTTCTCAATTTTCTCATTTTCTTGGTTATATGCATCAATCTTAGGATTTTATAGCATCTATATATCATGCTCAACAATGATAACATATTACACATAATAACATCTTCACATGCTTTTGACAAGATAATAGTCTCATGACTTTGTCACATAATCACGTTCTACATACTTGACACATAATGAAAAATGTAAGAGAGTCTCTAAAAACACGTAAACACGTAAGGATATAAACATGGACTAAAAATGGTGTCCAACCAACTCACCGATATTAAAGAAGTAAGAAGATTCAATCACTTTGGCTCCTCGAGATTGTTGGCTTCACCACCTAAATTCACCTCAAGGAGTCAATACTAATTCCCCAATTATATTTGAACAATAATAATTCATGTTTACTTAAATTTAGGATCCCCACATTAATCCACTATCGAACCCTAAGTCATGGTCCAAAAATATCATTCAAGGTTCCTCTGCACCGGTGCAAGAAAACTCTGAATCGGTGCATACGAAACAAGGATTTTCCCCCAAAGAGGTTGTGCACCAATGCCTAAGAACTCTCAGCTGGTGCAACTAGAATAGAACACAATTGCACCGATGCATCGTTTCCATCAACCGATGCAACCTAACAAATACTACCAACATACATCCTCTACACTGGTACAATTAAACTTCAAACCAGTGCAACCTAAATAGAAGCCTCATGCACCGGTGCTGTAATGGATCAGGATTTATGAATCAATTTCTGAAATTTTATTTCCAATTCTTAAAATTTTTGGTTGATTTGATGCCTCATACTCTTGTCATCATTGAACCTAGAATATTTTTGGAAATCCTCATTTATTTTAGAAATAAAAATTGGAAGCAAAGTTCGAGATAGGTTTGGGACTTATCCCTTTTTTGCAAATGTAGAAGGAAAGGAAGAAGGGGTAGGGCCCTTTTTTGAAAATGTAGAGGGAAAAGGGAGGACGGGAGTTTGTGGGAAAAAGGGGAGGCCAAACCCCTTTTCCGGAAGAAGGAAAGGGGGAGAAGGCCCCTTTTCCGATAAAGCAAGGGGGGAGTCCCTCTTTACCGGTAAAGCCAAAAGAGAGGAGAGAAGGGAGGTGCAGACAAGAGAAGTAGAGGCTGGATCTTTCAGTAGATGGGAGGCCTTCTTCTGGTAGAGCGGAGGGAGCAGGGAGTGTAGAAGGAGACAAGGAAGGTGATATGGCTGGATCTTCCAGTAGAGGAGGAACCCTCTACTGGTAAAGCAGGACGGAGGCACGAGAAGTTTTTGGTGACTTGAGGTGTGCTTTACCGGTAATTAGGGCCCTTTTCCGATAAAACGGGATTGCAAAATATAAGGGTATTTTGGGAATTCCTTTGGGTGTATAAATACCTAACTAGGGTCACTCCTAGGTCATTTTCTAGATGCTCTCCCTCTCTCATCCCCTAGGCGATTTCAGGTGAGTCTCTCTCTTGTTCTCAACTTCTCACCTCCATATTTCTCTCCCTATTGCTCATTTAGTTCTTCCATCTTTTTCAACCTTGTAGAGTGCAACATTCTCCACATTCTTTCCTCCATTTTGAAGGTATATTAAAAGATCCCTCATCTATGGTTTGTAAGTATATCACCTCCAAGGTAGAGTTCTCTACCCCTCATATCTCTCTCATTGGTGTTCTCTCTCTTCCCTCTCTAAATATTTCGTAGAATGAGGAAATTTTTCATGATCTATGTTGTGGGTTGAGTATACCTTTCATTTACTTGAGGGATATTGTTCAAGTGGGTCTTGTTCGACTTCTAATGACTTCAATTTCATGACTTCCATATCAATTTGTAAGATCCCTAAAATTTATGAAAACCCTAAATTTGGGTCTTCCCTAAATATTAAATTGACTTGGCAATTAATGAAATTGATTCTGGGAGAATGGTACTACGACCTTATTGATGCTTGAAATTTGGAAATTGGAAATCAATTTCTGAAAACCATGTTTTTGGTCAATTTGTGAGATTAGTAGGTATGGATGCCCTAATCGATTGAGCTAAGTGAATCAACAAAGCAATGTTTTTAAGTGGAGTGAACATGATAGTGGAATTTGGTTGAATCAACAAAACAATTTGTGAGATGAGATGATGTGGAATTTTGATTATTTCCTCCCTTATTTCATCATGGTTGAGAAGTGGAATGAGAATTGGAACAAATTATTCTCTTTGATATCGTTAAGTTGCATATATTTATTGGAAAGAAAGTCAATAAATCAATGAGATTGAATTTTGAAAGAAATTGAAAGTGGATTTTGAATCAATGGTTTTAAGGAAATGGAAATGGTCCTCATTGCATGTACATTTTATTTATCTTGCACTCGCATCACTTGTCCCAATTATAGAAATATGTGGATGTGGATTTTTTCTACTAGACAATTGCATAATCCTCTATTTTTAGGTACAGACTCTCTTACCTAGCTGAGGAGATTGGAGGCCATCCCTTAGCTTGCGCGATAGTGTGGCATTGGATGTCATTCTTGGTATAATTTCGTTATATTGGTTCTATTTCTTTTGAAACCTATATGCCCGGACATTTGTATTTGGACTTGTATAACTCTATTTTAAACTCTCATTTATTTTCTTGTATCCCCATTTCCTCTTTTCTTTCTGCACCTTTAATTATGTTGGATTGGGTAAGAGCTTTAATACTTGTCTGATGTTGTCGCATTTCATATTTTAAAAAATGGTTTCAAAATCCAGAATGTGACAACTTAGTATATGAACTTTCAGTTTCAAAAACTTTGGCCTTTGGGGAGACATTTAGTCTCAATGGGTGCACTGTTTTGATCTAAATTCATGTGAAATACTTGGGGTGCTTGTGTATGCATTGCATGAGGTATCAATATTTTTATAAGAATTAATGAAAGGGATCGTACCTAGAAATTCTTGTAGGTGTGTCCTTGAGTGATGTCGATCCTCCAGTTTACCCCTCTTTTTGTCTTGGTAATTTCTGGTTGAGTCTTAACTCTTGCTGTTGATTCTAGTTGGACATTGCATTATATCTGAGATGTGGACCATTGATACTTGTACTCGTAGTTGATTTATGATGATAAATCCCTCTTTGTTTCAGCAGTTGATATGCCTCTGCGAAGAGCTATGGGTCATAGAAGGGGACGTTGTGAACTCCCTATCCCTGATGCTAGTAGCCATAAAGTCTTGGGCCAACAGAAAGAAACCCATGAAGTCATACCTCTTTTTATTCTAGCTGCTAAGGGACTGGTTATTCCCGATCAGTTCATGCATGAGTTTTCTAATGCAATGGTAGAGTCTAGCCATTGGGGTGCTACCCCTAGAGAAGCTCCTACTAATTGTTCTATTGATGCCTTTCGAGAATTTCAAAGTATGGATACCCCCAAGTTCAATAGGGAAGGTGATCGGCTAGCTGCTAATCACTCACTTTCTAAAGTGAGAAAGATCATGGACATGTTGGAGATCCAAGAGAACTGTTTGAGAATTTCCTTTGCTTCCTACCAATTCATTGGTGAAGCTAATAAATGGTAGACATCTATTCTGGAGGCTCGTAGGGATGCACTGAAGTAATCTATGCATTTCAATCCCTTGGTGGCCCATGATCCTATTGGAACCATGACTTGGTTGGAGTTTGAAGTGGCCTTTAAGGCCAATATTTTTTTTGAGTCATATAAGGACCAACTCCGACAGAAGTTAGAGGGATTGGAGCAAGGCTCTATGACAGTGACCCATTATGCCATCAAATTCCAAGCCTTGTCTAGGTTTGCACACGATCTGGTTAGTGCCAAAGAAAGAAAGTGCAAACGATTCGAGAGAGGTTTGCATTCCTACGTCCAAAGACTCATAATGTGTCAGAGGATCAGTAATTTTGCTCATATTGTCAAATGTGCTTGGACTATCGGGACAAAGAGAGAAACTCTTAAAGAAGTTTGTGTTTAGGAACCAAGAAAGTAGGTGTCTGGTTCTAGTTCATCTTCTGACAGTTTTGAGAGGAAGAGGCAATGTGAGGGCTCCCATTTCTCTAAGGGATAGAGCTCATAGCTTAGTGTTTGAGGTCCTGGTCTCACAGCCAAGCACCAGGTGATCTGCAACCATTGTAATCAGCCATGATATTTTTGCACTGAGTGTCCCTATATGTTCTGCTTCGATTATGGTCAGGCTGGTCATATGTCTAGGGGATGCCCATTCAAAACTAGTGAGAATAATGAGTCTAGTTCTATGCAGTAGTATCGTCCTGGGCAACATTTGCAGATTGGTCCTTCTTCACCGAACCTGTCACGGCCTAGAATTTCAAAGGTAAATTTTAAATGAAATGTATTTTTGTAATTAATGAAAAATCGATTTCTTTCTGGAAAATGAGTTCTCATAGTAATTAATGATGACTGAGGGTCTGATGGATATTAATTTATCGGGTTGGAGTGGTCAGAGTCCCCAGTAGTGAGTTAGCATTGCTTGGGATGGTTCCGGCAATGTGCCGAGGGTATTCTAGGCCTATTGTTACCTCGAAGTATTTTTTCAACATTAGTGTTTTCTTCATTAGAGTTGTAGAGAATTTCAATACGAATCCAACGCAACTTGAATCGTCTCCATCGGAGGTCGAACGAAGGAGTTATGGTCAAAATAAGGTCATGTATACAAATGTTGCAGAATACCCTTCATCGATCGGTCGAGCGTACCGCTGTCGACCGGTCGTGAAATTCCAGTGAGCTCATTTTAAGGCCTAGACTGGTCAAGCGTACCACTGTCGACCAGTCAACATGTGTAAATTTCCTGTCCGACAGCTTTAATGAAGGGTAATTGGGTCTTTTTATGTAGGCTATATATCTGATTGTGCCCGCGATTTTGGGTCATCTCCTTTATTATTTTGACCTAGTCACTCTCTCTCTATCTCCATTAAAGCCTCTCTATCACTTCTCTCTAAAAGTTCTCCCCCTTCCCAAGCTCCAATGGAGTTAGTTCTTTGGAGAACCTTGACCACCTCGCCGAGATCTCCGTGTTGACGTGCATAGTTTGTGTCGCTCTCAAGACACCCTCATCTAGGGTTCTCTCCACATTCTAGTCTTGAGATAAATATATCTGTATCTTGTGTTTGTATGGTTGTGTTAGGCTACCTAAATGATTTACAAGATTAAAATCGAATGTTTTCTCTAAACCCCTTGTTTTGAAAATCATGAATCGGTCTTGTTGATAAATCGAAATTGATAGCATCCTTGCATGGGTATTGAGTGTTCTTGGTGGATGTGAGGATGTGAGAATGTCAATTTTGGACCTAGCACTTGTCATTGGATTTTATTGGAATTGGGTGGTATTGATACCCAAATTTTGACTCAGTCCTTACAGATTTAGAAATCAGCAAAATGATCTTTTTAGGAATCAATACGCACATCCGGAATGTTTGGACTTCTTGCAAATAACACTGAAGTTATCTAAAAATTTCAGAACGATGAGCGAACAATGGTAAAGTGTCGAGGAACATTTACCCGTCTCAGAATTTAAAACCGACGCACCAGTCAAGACAAATTTCCAGCGGACAGCACTGAAACCGCATCCAAACAGGCAGAATATTCGGGAACAAGCAGAATCTCACATACACAACCAAAATTCATTTCCGAATGGAATGTTGAAGGTAAATCAATTACCGAGAAACTGGTACAAAAACTGAATCTGTCTGATCTAGAATCGGGATTTAGTTGAGGATAAACGTCAATCCATTCGGTTTTCCCAGCAACTGTCCAGCAGCCCCGGAAATTAGTGAACGAATTTTGCATGGACCTCATCTTCAAAGTCTGACGTTCCTAGTGGAACAGATTTTCTAGGATCTGAGCAGGCCAGAAGGTGCGCCTACCGCTTCTCACTTTATCTACGACATCGGCCCCCGATTGTCAAGTTTTCTCGAGAACAAGCAGAATCCCCCATAAGCAACCGAATTTTCGTGTCTAAATGGAAAATCGAAGACGTTCTAATTACAGAGAGGACAGCGTAAAGACTGAATTCATTTGATTCAGAACCGGAATTTAGTTGAGGATAAACGCCAATCCGTTCGGGTTTCCCTACAGTTGTCGAGCAGTCCTGGAAATCAGTGAACGAATTTTGCACGGACCTCATCTTTAAAGTCTGACATTCCCTGAGGAACAGATTTTCCAGAAACTGAGTAGCCCAGAAGGTGCACCCATCGCTTCTCTCTTTGTTTAAAGCAACAGAGCCGAATTTCAGGGTTTTCCCGAGAAACGTCTGGTTCAAGCCCGGGATGTTTTCTATATTCGCTATCCAACTCAACGATCACGGATATCAAATTTAAATTGTCAAAGTCAGAGTTCATCAAGGGGTCGGTCAAGCGCAAATAGAAGCTTCGTACCAAGATTCAGAACTCTGGGATACTTTTTCAATTTTTAAGATATTTTATTTAATTTCTATTTAATTTTGCAAAGAGGATAATATTAAAATCGATTAGGAAGCTTCCTAAAATATCCCAACCAGCTCATGGCCCGCGTGCCATGCAATTGGCCCAAAATACCTCAATGTCGCAACTATAGTTGCGACATTAACCTATTATAAATAAGACCTCACCAAAACAACAATCCAGACCTTGCAACCTCCAAGCACCATTATACATCTGAATACTTAACTACTCTTCAAACCAAAAACCTTCGGGTCCTAACCCTAAACCTTTTGTATCCGCATCTTTGCGAAGTATCTGAACCCCTGTCTATTTTCTTACGGTAAATATCATTTTGTCTCTTATATTCTTCGGAGACTCTTGATAGTCTTCTAATTTATAGTTCGGCATTAGTTAGCCGGTCGCGTCCGATACTATGCCTTACTATAATTTAAAAAAGCTATCTACAGAAGTTGTCTCCTGGAATTATACAGATACATCAATACAATTTGCCGTTATTTTTAATACTTGTCTCTTTTGCTTTCGAACAAATATCTGTTAAAGAATTTGTTACTTCATGTCTTTCTCCTCGTTAGAATTCGATACATGCTTGGATATGCCATCTCCGCTGTCGCGTACGAGAAGAACATAAAAACATCTTCGCCCTAAAAATATAATTACTGCTTACATTTTCATTCATATAGTCTGACCTTGTCGGTATACTATATACTTGTCATCTAGCTCGGAATATATCCAGCTCAGTTTATATTAATATATATTGCCGTCTAGCTCGGACTATATCTAGCTCGGTTTATATATATGATATCTTATACCCATGTCCATGCATACGTATATATATTCTATCTCTCTTTAGTGATTCACATTCGCTTTTTCTAAAACACTTTTAAATAAAATAAAATTTCGGTATCCGTACTCTAGAGTGAAATCTTACAGTAGCTACTAGACTCGGATTAAAGGAATGCCTTGTGACTCGGTCCCGTCCGGAACACTCGATATTCTGTGGGATTTTTCATACTTAATAAAAATAACTCCCCTCCCCGTTTTTTAAAATATATTCGAAGCTATGTCCGACTGAAAATTATTCAAAACACTTTTCAAAATAAAAATCAAATTTCTTTATCCGTACTCTAAAGTGAAAGCTTGCAGTAGCTATCATACTCGGATTAAAAAAATGTCTTATGACTCGGATCCGTCCGGAGCATTTGATATTCTGTGGAATTTCCACATTAAAAAAGCAAACACTTTATAAAAATTTCTTCTCGGTCAAAGTTACGTCCGACCCAAAAGTATAAAAATCATTTTCACGGTCGAAGCTCTGTCCGATCCAAAAATAGAAAAACCGTTTTTCATAGTCGAAGTTATATCCGACTGAAAAATATTAAAGATACTTTCAAAACCAAAAACCAAGTTCCTCGATCCGTACTCTAAAATAAAAGCTTGTAGTAGCTATCAGACACGGATTAAAAGAATATTTTGTGATTCGGGTCATGCCGGATCATTTAATATTCTTTGGAATTTCCAAACAAAATAAATAAGTCAATGAAGCAAATAAAATATTTCAAAACCGGTCGAATTTTTGTCCGACCGTAAAATACAAAATCACTTTTCAAACTCAGTCGAAATTCTATTCGACTATAGAAAAACATTTTCAGCCGAAGATTCTGTCCGGCTCAAATTTATTTTCAAAAACACAATCGAAGTTCTGCCCGACTGTAGCAAAATAAAACTAAATTAACAAAACAAAATTGTTTTCTCAAACGCATTCGGAATTCTGTCTGATCGTAGAAAACTATTTTCGTCAAAGTTCCGTCCAACTCAAAAACAATTCTTCCTTATCAAAAATCGGGTCGAAATCTGCCCGTCAACAACTATTATCCATAAGTTGTTTAAATTCAATTCATTTCATTCATATCAGTAATAATTATTCATTTCTCTAGCCGAGAAAATAATTAATTTCGGATTACAAAAAGATTTACTTTTGAAAATAAAAGTACTGAAAAGGGCGAGTGGGGTGCCTAACACCTTCCCCATTCGTAAACTTCGAATTTCTAGTTTGCACACCTTTTCAAATAAAGGGCATATTTTCAAATCAAATTATACATTCTTTTCAAATAAAATACCGGTGACTTGGCACACCACGACTCGATGTCGAGTGGCGACTCCGAAAATTTACAACCGGCACACTCAGGCTGTCACCCATTTTAAAACAAACCCCCATGTTTTCAAATAAATCCCAATAGCACGGATTCTTCCGTCCCGGAAAACGACTCCTCCCGCGAGAGGGGACGAGGGAAGGACGAAAAAATTTCCCAGCGCGACAGGTGGAATTTGGGGGTTTAGTCCTAGGAGTCTAATTGAAGGAATTGAGTGGTGATCTTGTGTCCACTAGGTGTTTGATACAATGCCCAAGGGGCTTATGAGTTAAATTAATGGTTTCATAAGGTTGTTAGATCTTTTTTAGGCCCTTGTGAGTGGCCTTGAATGTATGGTTGGCAAGTTGGGTAATTGATTAGGTATCTTTGGTGACTAGGAACCTTGTGTGCACTTGTGCATTCTGGGTGTTTGGTGAAATGCCATAGTGAAGGGAATTGTATATTCGTGTATGAACTCATCACACTTAGTTTGGAAATTCGTTCCTACGATATAGGTGACCTTAGATTGGGTTGGTTGGATGGTTAGATAAATGATATGTGTGTTGATGTGTGAATTCGTCACACTTAGGTGGGAATTCGTCCCTTTGAAGTGAACTCGTCACTAGTGTTGGGAAACTCGTTCCCTTGGATTGAATTCATCAATCTAGTCAATTCACCTATATTAAACAACCAACCAAAATTACGTGATTGTGGATGTGGTGAGTTTATGGCCAAAAGATGTGGTCTTCGTGCTATTAGTAGCTTCGTGCCTTCTCGTGGAAATTCGGGTGTGAGGTTTATTCTTGTACTCGCCAAGACAACCTAGGTTGGTCCTTGTACTCGATGAGGCAACCTAATTTGATTTGTGAATATCTTGTGAGCTAGTCGACCCTTGGTCTCATCAAGGTGACTATAAATCGAATCCTGGCTTAATAGTTTCTAATTGGTTTTTGAAACATAGTCCATATTTGGGGTAGGCCGATCCTTACTTGTAGGACGGGTCGATACTCATGTGACTCTTTTCAGAATATAGTCCATGTTTGGGGTAGGCCAGTCCTTATTTGCATGAGGCGGTTCGATACTTTTGTGACTCGTTTTAAAGTTATGTTAAGTCGGGAGTCGAACAAACTAATCAAGTAAGACAAATCAATTCACCAATGTGTATTTATATATATATATATATAGAAAGAGAGAGAGGATAGAAAAGATAGATGATGCTCAATACGGTTTGGTGAATCGTGTGGGTATGAGCTAAGTCGTGGAATTAGTTAGTGGATCCGTTATAGAGCTTGGCTTGAGTGCTCTAGTTGATAGCGGCATTGCAAGGTATGAGTTGTTCTCTTGGGTGTGTCTTTCCCAGAGAGTTGTTGTAGTGGTGCCACATTATCATGGCATGGTCAAGGGTGAGATCCTTAGTCTTTACGGCCTTTGTTCTAATGTATGTTACCGAGTTACGTGGTTAAGGGGTAAATGGCGAAGGGAGATTATTGGCATATGTTATCATTAGTCTTGGGCAAGATAGAAAGATTTGGGTCTCTCTTGGTGTGCTTGTGTAGACGAGAGACTTGGGTAAGATTATGCATCTTGGTTGGGAAGTTGGCTTGATTATGGTGTTTAAGGATGTGTGAGTGAGGACATGCTTGGGATTGCATTATAGGGATTCACACCACTTGCATATATCACCATAATTGCATTTGCACTTGATAGACGCATATTTGCTGGGTCTATGACTCAATCTTCGTTTTTCAGTTTTATGTAGGTTTGTATGGTTTGGTAGCTTGTGGCTGGGAGTTGGCATAGGCTTGCGCCATCATCTATTTTCAGTGAGCAGCATTTCATTTGTATCTCATTTCGTTACCATTGTATAAGGCTCTTTCCTTTACTTGTAGTTAGAGTTTCATTTCCATTTTAAAAGGTTTGTATGTATTTCAAATTCAGAACAAGTTTCATGTAAAGGATTTGTAAAGATGTGTACTATTCACGGCCCCTTGTAACAAGTTTGTATTCTTTATGGTTTTATAAATAATCCTTCTTTTATTCCTTTCAAAAAAAATGGTTTGAAAATTCGGAGCGTGACAACTTAGTATCAGAGCTTTCGTTCGAAAACCTTGGAACCTTGGAGAGATTCTTTGTCTCAATGAATTCTTCATGTGCTTTCCATAGAGTCATTTGTTTGTATTTGCATGCATTGAGAGTTGCATGGCATTAGTATGCCCTTGTATGAGGCATAGGAGTTTGGTATTGGTTCTCGAATATGTTTGGTTTCTGTTAGTATATTGGAGATTTTATCTGTGGATATGTGTGTATGTCGAGTATGTGGTTTATTTTCCTAGCATAAGGTATGGAATCGGCTCATAGGTCGTATATAGTGATTTATGAGTATGGTGGGATTGTGGTTTGTGTATTGAATGTGTTATTTATGTGTTTGCTAGGATTTATCATCGCTGGTTGCTTCGGTTGCCGATATGGTTGCTCGTCAGAGAGGTCGTAGGGCTCGTTAGGAGCATCATGAAATTCCAATGGAAGATGTCCGCAAGGCAGAAGACATTGAAGTGGGTCAAGGA
>NMUG010003985.1:0-14259 GCA_002855965.1 Monotropa hypopitys | reverse complement strand
GGTCCAACGGCTGACTAGGATGGTTGCCGCACTCAACTGTTTTATCAGTCGCTCATCAGACAAGTGCAGGCCTTTCTTCCAGCTATTGAGAAAGAGAACCGACTACACCTGGGGGGCAGACTACGAGGAGGCCTTCTAGAATTTGAAAAAGTACTTGGCCGCACCACCACTCATTGCTACACCAGAGCCAGGAGACACATTGATTGTCTATTTGGCAGTCTCAGAGCATGCGGTGAGTGCAGTGCTGATCAAGCAAGAGGAAGGGCAACAGAAGCCAGTATACTATGTCAGCAAGATGCTGCTAGATGCATAAACCAAGTACCTCCCCTTGGAGAAGTTAATTTTAGCATTGGTAATGACTTCGAGGAAGCTGCAACACTACTTCCTAGCTCACACCATTGAAGTGCCAACTGTCCATCCCATCGGTTCTATCCTGAGAAAGGCAGATATGTCGGAAAGTGTTGCGGCCTGGTCAGTTGAGCTAGGGGAGTATGACATCAGATACGTTCCCTGTACTGCAGTAAAGGGCCAGGTCCTTGCGGACTTTGTGGCAGAATTTTCACATGAGCCTGCACGGACACCCCAACCGCAAACGTCAGACAATTAGGCGACTCCCATTCATCTCGCACTGCCAGACGTTGATGAGCCGCACACAAAGGAACAGTGGAAGCTTTTTGTAGATGGATCGACGTGCAATAAAGGATCAGGAATGGGCGTAGTCCTGTTCTCCCCATAAGGACTGACCCTCGAGCAGTCAGTCCGTTTATCTTTCAAGGCCTCTAACAATGAGGCAGAGTATGAAGCACTGATCACAAGGTTGAAAAGTGCAAGGAGGTGCAGAGCTGAAGACTTACTCATCCATTACGACAGCCAACTTGTCGTCAACCAACTTTCAGGAGAGTACGCGACCAAGGACGATAGGATGGCATCCTATGCAGCCTTAGCCAAGAAGTTCCTTCAGCAGTTCAAAAGGACAGAGATGGTTCAGATCAGTTCCAGACAGAACAACTATGCAAATGCCTTGGCCTACCTGGCCTCTTCTATACCTTCCGAGCTCCGCCGTACGGTGAGTGTCGATTCTCTGTCTCAGCTGAGCATCCAATCGACGGGCTCAGATGAGTCCTTCGATTTGGATACATGCCCGAGCTGGATGGACCCTATCGTCGCTTACTTATCACGGGACGAGATCCCTACAGACAAGAGAGAAGCTCACAAGATCAAAATAAAGTCAACTAAGTACTGGCTCTCACCGGACAAGATCCTCTATAGAAAATCTTTCACGGGGCCATACTTACGTTGCGTGCACCCTGACCTTGTTCAATGATTTCTATTCGAAATACACGAGGGAGTGTGCGGGAGCCATACTGGTGGGCGCTCCATAGCCCACAAGGCCATCTCCCAGGGATATTGGTGGCTGTACATGCAAGAGGATGCAAAAGTTTACGTCAGAAACTGCAAAAAATGCGCCAATCATTCATGCTCCCTCAGCAGACCTAGCACCCCTCACGAGTCCTTGGCCCTTTGCTCAGTGGGGCATTGGCATCGTGGGGTCCATGCCAAAGGCAAAAGTAATGAAGAAGTACATGTTGGTATCAACAGACTACTTCACTAAATGGATTGAGGCAGAACCACTTGCCAAGATCACTGAGTATAACACATAGCAATTTGTCTAGAGGAACATCGTCACCAGATTTGGAATCCCATATGCCATTGTGTCAGACAATGGCACCCAGTTCTAAGATAAGTTCAAGACATTCTGCTCAACTTACAAGATTAGAAATTGTGGAGGGATAAAGTACAGATGACACGTGACAGTTCAGATTAACCAAATGGAGACATTATTTAGTGTGTGGGATGTCATGTGGGAGTATTACCATTGCTAGTTAGATTGTCCATGATTAGCTTGTGACATGTCCAACAATGTAAGAAGAACATGTTTAGGGGCATTCTTGTCAGATTGTGGGTGATCTAGTTGGATTAGTTGTGCAAGGATTAATGTTAGGACCTTAACTGAAGTAATATAGCCAGCCCGTGCACATCCTTTATGTAGAACAGTCAGGATTAGGTCTAGAGGGACATTCTGGCAGTGCAACAAGTATGGTGCGCGGGTGGATTATGACGGACGAGGTAAGCCTTATATTAATCAAAGATGTCGGCTGAGGATAAGGCTAGGCTAGTGCGGCAAGCATCTTCAGTACGGGGTCACGGAAGTGCGGCTGTGAAGTGTACGGGCATTAATTGATCAGTTTGTGACAATGGATGCACGCATAAGTCCCACACAGTCACTCGCCTCGTTATATGTTGTTAAGAAGATAAGAGAAGAAGATGGAAGGATGCAACGGGGAGGAAGACGAGGAGTCTTCTGTCCACGTTCATTCCCCCTCCTTGATGAGAAGTCAAGGAGTTGGAAGGTCACCATTAATGAAGAGAGCGGAGATACAAAAGGCATATTCATCATTTGTGAAAGGTACACACACAGACACACATTCTACCCGATTCTTTCGTGAATTCTCTCTGTTCTTTCTTTCTTTCTCTCTCTCTCTCTCTCTCTCTCTCTCTCGATAAGGATTTTGTTATTCCATTTGGGACTAACTTAATCATCGGAGGGTCTTCCAAGCCACAGTGGCGGGGGGTCTTCTAACTGTTTTCTGTGGTTGTAGAACATTTTCGTGAGATTGGATAGAGATTGAGGAGTATTTAGCAAGAAAGGAGTTCTAAGTTCAGTCCAGCAGAAGTATTCAACGACAGTGAGGTATTCATCGTCGGCAATTGGCACCGTTTATGGGAAATCCACACATAGTTTGAAGAAAAAGGTTCGCGTTTAAAGAGGTTGAAGCAGAGATGGTAGTTATCAGAGACAACGAAGCAGAGAAGACTCCGGAAGGGGCAGGAATGTTGGGGATGGGCGAGGAGCCTAAGGAAATGACTATGTTCCACCCCCAGTCCCTAGAAAGACGAAGAGCCAATCCCGATTTCAGATCTATCTTAGAGGAGGCTCGAGCAAACGAAAGGAAGTGGTAACGACCGACGCTGTGTGCGAAGAAGATGATGAACGCCTGGACATCAAGGATGAGTATGATATGGAAGACAAAAGCCCTAGCCGTTCCAAGTCCTTGGGTTCCCAGTCCCAATCCAAGTCCAAGACTGTCAGAGACGAGGATTTGGTCGAATTGGTCAGGATCCAAGGGGAGACGATACGACGACTGGAGGTTCAGATGGAGAAGATGGTGCGACAGAAAGATGAAGCACCACAGGGAAACCCACCTTTGGTTATCCCAGACAGGCAAAATGTGCACACCCGTCCAAGAACACTTGGGGGCCAGAGGATGGCACCCAATGTTCGAGGACCGGTGGGGGTGAAAATGCTCAGGGACCGATGGGTGGCGAAAATAGGGGAGTGCACGCTCCACCACCTCCCCCGAGAAGGGAGAGGGTGGTCAAGGAGCCTCCACAACCCAGTGAGCACCAAAGCAGGACACGAAGCAGGGGTTCGCGTCGTGCCAACTGGGCTCAGTCAGCCAGATCAGTGAACTCAGTACCAGATTTGAGGGACCATTTACGAAATAGGGCTCAAGCCAGATCTGCTCAGAACCAACGGGAGGCTAATTGTCACGCCCCGAATTTTTAACACCATTTTTAAAGCACTTTAAGTAAAAGCAGGGGAGATCAACACTTGTAGTATCTATGCACTTCATTCAAATTCTCATTACATTCAATATACAATATGAATAGAACAGCGGAAGATAGAACAAATGCCAAACGGCTACAACTAAAGTGCAGAACATAAAGGAAAGGAGACGGTACATCCCACCCTCAGGAGCTAGCAAAAGTACTAAGAGAAATCTGCAGCAAGGATCCCTGAAAACCTGGTAGCTGACTAAGCTCCAAGCTCAACAATCTCAACAAGTCCCTGCAACAACCTATAAGGGGGGGGGACCACGAAGGTCTAAGCAAACCACGACTCAGTAGATAAAATCCTGACCGCTACCAAACATACACGCGCGGCGCATGCCTAGGAGAGGTCAGCATAAGCAAAAGCTGTAAAGAGTAAGAGCAACAGTAGCAGCAACAACAGTAGTAAAGCTGTAGAGAGAGAGGAAACAACACAAGGTAGTAAAGGTGACCAAACTACGAGCCTGTCTACTAACCTCCTCAAGTGAAAGGGAAGTAAAAGTATCAAGTCTAAGAGCTAATCCAACACACTCATAAGTCGTCACAACCAACTCTCTACTAAGGGAAGGAGGTCCACAGTCTAAATAGATAAGGTACCCAAGGGACTACTAGACAAGAGTCCACAAACGTGTGATATATATAGGGGGTACATACTCAAGGGACAACTAAGCAAGAGTCCACTAACCATTCGTTCAAGTGTTCATTCCCTATTATTAGCCACTTGTGATGTTCACTTATTTTCTTTCCTTTGTACAAATCATATTTTCATTCTTTATTTCACATACGATGAAGTATTGCCGGAATCCTAACCAAGGCATTCCATTTGTAGAGTATTACCGGAATCCTAACCAAGGCATTCCATCAATAGTGTATTCCGTTTTGTTTATCCCATTCTCAAGACCCCTAGACAGGGCGTCGCATAATTGTTAATGTATCATTTGAAGTCCTGAACAAGGCATTATGTATTTCTTTGATGTTTATGAACCCCTGAACAAGGTGTTCCACTCTCGAGCGAGTGTTCAATATTTGAAGTGTAGATGGGGCAAGGCATGATTAGCGGCACGTCTACCCACTAATCAGTCCTATCCGGTCATTCCCAAATAACATTGGGAGGGCTCACGTTGCCCCCATTGTGCACAATATCGTGGATGGAGCGACCATCCCAGGACCCACAGTACAAGGGCGTCCCGTATCAAGTATCCAATATCAATCCCCAAAGATATGCAGTACTACGGGATAGGGCAAACCCTCTCAACCCGGATGGATTCCATCTCAACCCGGACCCTAGGGCATATAACCTCCCAGTCCTGTTAGTTTCCAAGAAATAGTAAAGTATACGGGTTGGGGCAAATACCTCCCACACCCGAGATGGATCCTCGTATGCCAGCCGTAACATTTTTTATCGTAGGTATCATTCTTGGTGTTCCATTTGGTTATGCTCACAGTGATGATTCAAGATTATCCAAGGGTGGTCCTCGTAGGATCCATCCCCGTATGGGTTGTACATTACGTCCATTTCATTCATTTCATGTTTGAGTGAATTTAAAATCATGTCAATCATCCCGAGAAAGCAAGCCCAAGGCTAGATCAAGTTCCCAAAGGTTACCACGCCCTTACCAAGGAAAGTCACCCAAACCACAAAACCACCGTGGTGACAACAATAACCATTCCAAGGTGAGACATCACATTTTATTACCAAGGGTGTTCAACCAATGTACGAGATCATTATAGTTTTATTAAGGTTAACCCAAGTCAACGCATCGCCATCAAGTACATTTTACCACCCACATCTCAAATCACAACATTGCCCTCAAACTAATCCCTCAATTTCGATATTGTGTCCAAAGCCCAACCTAGAGATTTTTACATGAATCCTGAGTGTACTATCTTCGTAGGAGTTCTTACTTAACATTTGACTTTCTTTCCAACCAATCACCTAACCCACAATCTCCTTGTGTGTAACTCTCGACCATTTTCCTTACAAGGATAGTTCATAACTCACTCGAGACTTCTATCAAATAAGTGACGTCTATAAGTTCATAGGTGACCAACCAATTTCATATCCACAAATCAACACTCGTGACATCAACCCAAGTTCATGTGATTTTACCGAATAATTTCCATCCTAATCCCAAATGCTATACAATCACAATTCTATAAGAATCTCGGCACGAATATAGGAATCACACACCCACACGCACAAATTTGATAGAGATCAAGAATTTTACCCACCGGAGCAATTGCCGTAGTAGTCACCGGAATGTCACCGGAAAATGTTGCCGCGAACCGAACCCGCCACCGCGTAGATCGCCTCATCCTCTTCAACATTCCTCAAGACTGTATCTCCATAGCTCTTCGCCGAAAAGTCGTCGGAGTTCCAAAAGTCACCGGAGGAAGAAACCATGTAGGTCACCGCGTAGCTCTCGCCAAGGGGAACAATATTTCTTCTTGGAGAAACTCCATTGCTCGATGTTGAAGGATGCCCAAAAATCCAAATCTCGTCGGGTGGAGAAGTGGTTGGGTTTAATGGAGAGCTAAGAGCAAGGGGAACAACCTTCGTTCTTTGAGAAATTTCATCCAAGGCTTGGTAGCCCTTGGATTTGAAGGAGAAAGAAAATCTCTATAAATGGAGGAGGAGGGAGGAGAGAGAGGTTTAGGGTTAGAAATGAGAAAGAAGGAGAGTGCTGAACATTTTTGGGGCTAAAAACTGATTTTGGGCAAGATTACCAAAGTGCCCCTCATTAAAAACAAGCAAAATCGCGCATTTCAGCAAACCATCGTCCAGACGAAAGTCACGGTCATCCGGACAAAACCCCATGGTCCGGACGAAGACCACCATGGTCCGGATGAAACCTCCTAAACCAAAATTTCATTTTTCGGGACCCGTCGTCCAGACGAACCTCAAGCGTGGTCCAGACGAAACTTGTAGAAAAAATTCGAAACGCGACGAAAAAGCACTGAGCCTTCCTAAACCATCCAAGGACACCTCTCGAACATTCTAGACACCGAAACGACATTCCAAGGCTATCCATTAGCCTTCCTCGAGGTCACAAATGCATCAAAAGATCAACAAATGACGAACGAACAAGGACGATCAAGCTTCAATGATCCGAACAAGAATGAAATTTGTGTTGGAGAGGATCAACCTACAATGGACTCCTTTTTACGGTCCACCCAACCTTTCCAAGATCTCGAATACTCCAAGATTCAACAAATTATATTTTATTTCCTCAAAAACCGAATTTTAAAAGGAAAGGAAATTCAGGTCGTTACATCTCAACCTCCTTAAAAGAATTTCGTCCCCGAAATTTCCTAAGGATAGAAGTGCATCGAAACACCGAAGGACAAAAGTTCATGTCCATACCATGAACCATGCGACAAGACCGAAAGGGGATACTTCCCAATACAAGGGACACCGATACGGTCGTCAATTCCCCAATAGGGTAACCACAACGTGGATGATGTTTCTTCAAAGAAGTTATCAACACTCAAGGAGCAACAATAAGGAGGACAATATTTCCCACAGAACCAATCAACAATCAATCAAGCAACAACCTGGTCAACAGTTCCAAAGGATCAACTAACAAGATGGTAACAATGAGAGCGATTCTCTTCCAAGAGACAAACACTGAACGAACGTAGGTCCAACGATAAGAGAGTCAACCAACGAGCGTGACTCTTACAAGAACGATCACCGACGATACAACAAGCGATAGTTGCTCCAAACGAGCTAAGATATAGAAGGCCATTGGCAGAAAGCAACAACGCGTGCAAGAAGCAAGAACAAGCGGGGATACAATCGGCAGTATTCATTATTTTTGTTGTTTCACCATTTTCATACATGTGTTTTTATACAATTTTCGCACCGCCAATTCCCACGGATATCCACACACACATATACATAGATATATATATAGGTAGACATATACGTCCCCACACACACACCTAATGTGACACCAAGTGACATAAGGATTTGAATGAGAGATGTGCCGGCCGGACACATACTCCACTCAACCTCCTTGGGTCATCCATAGTCGCACGATCAAAGGAATAACACACGCAGTCGATTCTACACAAAAGGTGCAAGAATAGATGACTCAACCACTCGCTCCCAATCTACAACGGTCTACCCAACGTCACGGGTTCCAAAACAATTCGCGAAATCGGTAGGAATTCTAAGAGCACATCCAACTGAACAAGTGGAGGCAAAATCAACGTCGTTCATTATCAACAACCGGAAGAACACGAAGAACTTTGACACCCGGTCAAGAAGTCCACCAAGAGATTGCGAATCCAACTGAGGGGTTTCACCCAACACAGTTCTAAAGAAGGGAAGCGATATTTGCACGAAAGTCGCCGCACCACCAAACAAACCGCTGAAACGAAGGAGTGAACGTCAACAGGTGCATCACCAAGATTGGTTCCTCTCTCGAACCGAAGTCTAGAAACAAACAATTGCTAACTTGAATTTCCTTGTTGCCGCTGCGCCACTCTGATATTTATCGAAAACGGTCATTGATCCACACTATGCCTTGAAGTCCACGCTCCACATTTTTCTGTCGACAGAGTACTCGAAGTAGAAGCCGCATGGGTATAACACAATCAACGGGTAAGTCATTGAGAGACTATCATTCAATGGGGATTCCACGAGTCAACTACGTAAGAGACCAGAGTCCGAACACATCAATCGGCAAAGTACAAAGATCACAACGAAAGAATGCCAATATCAATCAAGCCAAGTGCCACACAGAAGAGAAAAAGGACAACTCCCGATCAAGTGTGGACACTAAAGTCGCCGTCGAGTCGGACACGGCTGAACAGAACAAGATAGGGTGATTGCCGCACAAGGGAATAGCCGAATGGAAACATGGCCGCACAAACTCATGGCCGAATAAGAGCCAGCTAAATGAGAACACAACTGCACTGGGATAATACCGAGCCAAAGCGTCGCCGATCAGAATAAGACATTGCAGAACGTAGGTGCGGGGTTAAATTGTCCATTACCGTGCTGGGCACAGACTTGCCGTACGATTGGCACCAAGCCACACAAGAACTGATCTGAAGAAACAAGGGATCATAATCATACGAAGCAGAGAATCAACTGACTGACCTAGACAAGGCTGCACTGATGGAGCGTTGCCGCATAAGAACAAGTTGGACACAGCCAAGGAGGCGTTATAATACAGAATCAAGACCCAACCAACAGGGGGCAGAGAAAAGCCGAGCGAAGAAATCTTTCCGAGAGGCTAGCACATGACTAGCAACCAACTCAAGTCACGGCGAAGTTCAAACGGACACGAGAAGAACAAGCAGCTGCCAAGAAGCGTCTGGTTGCCACGAAAACAACAACTCCAAACTTCAATTCACAAACGTCTACATCGAATCTCGAACGATTTTACCGACTATAAATCATCGTAAACTCACGTCCAGGCAAAAGGATGCGTTACCGTCGCACTTACACTCACGTGCTAACGAACAAAGACGTTAGGACATCTCACTTCACAGGAAAATGCAGGAAACTCAACCTCCTTAAAAGAGGGAAACCAGGAAAATCATGACTACATCTTAGGGATCTCATTAAAGTATAGAACAACGCGAATTTCTACGGACCAACAAGCCAATCTTACCACAATCTCTCGGAATTTGCATCAGGAAACCACAAAGATCGTGCCATCTACTCTCAAGGGGCTCAACAAAGTACTAAGGATCGCCGACTAGTGCCGGAACTTCCCAAGATAATTCTACTACGCCATCATGAGATCGAGATTCTTACCTATATAGCAACAAGGTAAAAGAAACCACTACGCTCACCTCAAAGTTTCCCAAAGGGTTTCAACCCACTACAGATATCGACGCGACTCCAGCAATCCTAGAAGAGACCACAATAGGACAAGACCGTCAAAGAAAGCATCGAAGATGCCAAGGGTAGGGATACCGAGATATTCAACAATTTCAAGACAACCGAATTTGACATAAAGATCAACACTCGACTTCCCAGAGATGGAGAAACTCGACATCAATGGAAGGAGACAGAACAAACAGAGTATCCACGAGAAGCAGAACCAAGAAGCAAGAGTGCATCACAAGCACACAGACACGATCAAAGAACAATGTAATGATCAAGAAAACCCATGGAGACTAAGTGTCTCCCCACGGTTCCAAGGTGTTCGAATCAAAAGCTCTGATACCAAGTTGTCACGCCCTGGATTTTCAACACCATTTTTAAAAGCACTTTAAGTAAAAGCAGGGGAGATCAACACTTGCAGTATCTATGCACTTCATTCAAATTCTCATTACATTCAATATACAATATGAATAGAACAGTGGAAGATAGAACAAATGCCAAACAGCTACAACTGAAGTGCAGAACAGAAAGGAAAGGAGAGGGTACATCCCACCCTCGGGAGCTAGCAAAAGTGCTAAGAGAAACCAGCAGCAAGGATCCCTGAAAACCTGGTAGCTGACTAAGCTCCAAGCTCAACAATCTCAACAAGTCCATGCAACAACCTGTAAGGAGGGGACCACGAAGGTCTGAGCAAACCACGACTCAGTAGATAAAATCCTGACCGCTACCAAACATGCATGCATGGCGCATGCCTAGGAGAGGTCAACATAAGCAAAAGCTATAAATAGTAAGAGCAATAGTAGCAGCAACAACAGTAGTAAAGCTGTAGAGAGAGAGAGAGAGAGGAAACAACACAAGGTAGTAGAGGTGACCAAACTACGAGCCTGTCTACTAACCTCCTCAAGTGCAAGGGAAGTAAAAGTATCAAGCCTAAGAGCTAATCCAACTCACTCACAAGTCGTCACAACCCACTCTCTATTAAGGGAAGGAGGTCCACAGTCTAAATAGATAAGGTACCCAAGGGACTACTAGACAAGAGTCCGCAAACGTGTGATATATATAGGGGGTACATACTCAAGGGACAACTAAGCAAGAGTCCACTAACCATTCGTTCAAGTGTTCATTCCCTATTATTAGCCACTTGTGATGTTCACTTATTTTCTTTTCTTTGTACAATTCATGTTTTCATTCTTTATTTCACATACGATGAAGTATTGCCGGAATCCTAACCAAGGTATTCCATTTGTAGAGTATTACCGAAATCATAACCAAGGCATTCCATCAATAGTGTATTCCGTTTTGTTCATCCCATTCTCAAGACCCCTAGACAGGGCATCACATAATTGTTAATGTATCATTTGAAGTCCTGAACAAGGCATTCTGTATTTCTTTGATGTTTCTGAACCCCTGAACAAGGCGTTCCACTCTCGAGCGAGTGTTCAATATTTGAAGTGTAGATGGGGTAAGGCATGATTAGCGGCACGTCTACCCACTAATCAGTCCTATCCGGTCATTCCCAAATAACGTTGGGAGGGCTCACGTTGCCCCCATTGTGTACAATGTCGTAGATGGAGTGACCATCCCAGGACCCACAGTACAAGGGCGTCCCATATCAAGTATCCAATATCAATCCCCAAAGATATGCAGTACCGTGGGATAGGGCAACCCCTCCTACCCCGGATGGATTCCATCTCAACCCGGACCCTGGGGCATGTAACCTCCCAGTCCCGTTAGTTTCCAAGAAATAGTAAAGTATAGGGGTTGGGGCAAATACCTCCCACACCCGAGATGGATCCTCGTACGCCAGCCATAACATTTTTTATCGTAGGTATCATTCTTGGTGTTCCATTTGGTTATGCTCATAGTGATGATTCAAGATTATCCAAGGGTGGTCCTCGTAGGATCCATCCCCGTATGGGTTGTACATTACGTCCATTTCATTCATTTCATGTTTGGGTGAATTTAAAATCATGTCAATCATCCCGAGAAAGTAATCCCAAGGCTAGATCAAGTTCCCAAAGGTTACCACGCCCTTACCAAGGAAAGTCGCCCAAACCACAAAACCACCGTGGTGACAACCATAACCATTCCAAGGTGAGACACCACATTTTATTACCAAGGGTGTTCAACCAATGTACGAGATCATTATAGTTTTATTAAGGTTAACCCAAGTCAACGCATTGCCATCAAGTACATTTTACCACCCACATCTCAATTCACAACATTGCCCTCAAACCAATCCCTCAATTTTGATATCGTGTCCAAAGCCCAAACTAGAGATTTTTACATGAATCCTGAGTGTACTATCTTCGTAGGAGTTCTTACTTAACATTTGGCTTTCTTTCCAACCAATCACCTAACCCACAATCTCCTTGTGTGTAACTCTCAACCATTGTCCTTACAAGGATAGTTCATAACTCACTCGAGACTTCTATCGAATAAGTGACGTCTATAAATTCATAGGTGACCAATTAATTTCATATCCACAAATCAACACTCGTGACATCAACCCAAGTTCATGTGATTTTACCGAATAATTTCCATCCTAATCCTAAATGCTATACAATCACAATTCTATAAGAATCTCGGCACGAATATAGGAATCACACACATACACAAATTTGATAGAGATCAAGAATTTTACCCACTGAAGCAATCGCCGGAGTAGTCATCGGAATGTCGCCGGAAAATGTTGCCGCGAACCGAACCCGCCACCTCGTAGATTGCCTCATCCTCTTCAACGTTCCTCAAGACCGTATCTCCATAGCTCTTCGCCGAAAAGTCGCCGGAGTTCCAAAAGTCGCCAGAGGAAGAAACCATGTAGGTCACCGCGTAGCTCTCGCCAAGGGGAACAATGTTTCTTTTTGGAGAAACTCCATTGCTCGATGTTGAAGGACGCCCAAAAATCCAAATCTCGTCGGATGGAGAAGTGGTTGGGTTTAATGGAGAGCTAGGAGCAAGGGGAACAACCTTCGTTCTTTGAGAAATTTCATCCAAGGCTTGGAAGCCCTTGGATTTGAAGGAGAAAGAAAATCTCCATTAATGGAGGAGGAGGGAGGAGAGAGAGGTTTAGGGTTAGAAATGAGAAATAAGGAGAGTGTTGAACATTTTTGGGGCTAAAAACTGATTTTGGGCAAAATTACCAAAGTAACCCTCATTAGAAACAAGCAAAATCGTGCATTTTAGCAAACCATCATCCGGACAAAAGTCACGGTCGTCCGGACGAACCCCCATGGCCCGGACGAAGACCACCATGGTCCGGACAAAACCTCCTGAACCAAAATTTCATTTTTCGGGACCCGTCGTCCGAACGAACCTCAAGCGTGGTCCGGACGAAACTTGCAGAAAAACTTCGAAACGCGACGAAAAAGCACCGAGCCTTCCTAAACCATCCAAGGACACCTCTCGAACATTCTAGACACCGAAACGACGTTCCAAGGCTATCCCTTAACCTTTCTCGAGGTCACGAATACATCAAAAGATCACCAAACGACGAACGAACAAGGACGATCAAGCTTCAATGATCCGAACAAGAGAAATTTGTGTTGGAGAGGATCAACCTACAATGGACTCCTTTTTACGGTCCACCCAACCTTTCCAAGATCTCGAATACTCCAAGATTCAACGAATTATATTTTATTTCCTCAAAAACCGAATTTTAAAAGGAAAGGAAATTCAGGTCGTTACACTAATCCTCAGATGGAGGATTTGAGAAGGTGGATAGATGAGAGGTTCAGGGGTAGGGCTACAGCCCAGGAGAGTGAAAGAAGGGCAATCCAATAGATCACCACAACTCTCCTTTCTCGCAAAATTTTAGACTACAGAATTCCAAGGGGTTTCACGTTGCCAAACTTTCCTAAGTACGATGGAAAAGTGGACCCAGTGGCTCACTTGAAGGATTTTTAGTAGGCTCTCATCCTTTATGAGGTTGATGAGTTCCTATATTGAAGAATGTTTGCATCCAGTCTGGGACGCATGGCTCTTAGTTGGTACCACAAGTTGCCCGTCCACTCCGTCACCAGTTGGGGACAGCTTGCAGAGTTATTTGTTGGATGTTTCATAACCAGCTGCGCAGCTCCAAAGCACTTTGATTCTTTGACTTCGTTGAGAAAATGGTCAAGCGAGTCTCTGCGCGAGTATGCGGGCAGGTACGTGGAAATTTATAATGATGTGAAAGATTGCACTGAAAAGTAGGCAGTTGCAATGTTCAGGTTAGGACTCTCCTTTGGTGAGAAACTAAGAGAATCTTTAACCTTGAACCCGGTGGAGTCCTTTCCCGAGTTCATGGAGAGGGTTGAGAAGTACGCTAAGTTGGAAGAAGAGGCCCGGGAGGGAGGCCGCACAACCAACAGGGCTCACCGCACTCACGTTGTTGAGTTGTCGAGAAGAAGGGGAAGAGAAAGAGGTCAGCGTGTCAACATTCTCCCGAGAAAGAAGTCAGCGCGGCGCCACCACCCGCCACACAGCAAGCCAATTTTAACGGGTTGCCAACCCTGAGAATAGGAAGGCCAGGCCCAACTTTATGTAGGGCAATCCGTACTGAATTCAATATCCCAATTTTTTGGATGATTTTTCCATTACAAAATGAGCCATATTGGAGGTGGCCAGCCCGACAAGGGGGAAATCAAGCAGAGTTGGAAGCAACGGGTCTGAGGTATAGTTAGCATAGAGAATATGATCACAAAACCGAGGATGACAGGATGTTCAAATAGTTTCTAGAAGAGCTGGTGGAGGTAGGTCAT
>NMUG010003984.1:0-14260 GCA_002855965.1 Monotropa hypopitys | reverse complement strand
CCATATTGCCCTCCCTCATTAAACCAAATCTCCCTTGCATGCCACCTCTTTAATTCAAATTAGAATTATACAAGTCTTTTATAATAAAATATCATATTTAGCTAAGAAAAATCCCAAAATATACAAACATAACAAATTATTTTTTTTTACTCGCACATTATTTCCGAATTTATATTTTAATAATAAAATATTTATTTTTATCCTGTACGGGTGTTACAACTCTCCTCTACTTAAAAAGATTTCGTTTCCAAAATTGTCGACACTCGCATATATAAGCACACAACATTCTCGCATTGATATTTTACATTTCATCAGTTATTTAACAATCTAAGCACGGTATTGTAATAACATAATAAAATTTATTTACAGATACCTGGTGTCAGTTCCAATGTAGCCGGATTCTCCACTAATGCGAAGACTCTTCCAGTCCTGTTTTAATCCCTTGTCGTAGCTTTCACTGCTGCTGACACTTCTACCTTTGGACATTGTGGACGTATGTGGCCATACTCACCGCACCCAAAACACTTCACCTTATTCTGCTCAGCCCCTTCCCTCGAACAATCTTTCACCGAGTGATCTGCTGAACCACATCTGTAACAAAACCTTGTAGTCGATGGACTTCGGACACTTCCGTGACTGAATCCACTTTGCTTGCTGGCAGCAACTGATTCACTCGGCCTCTGATTACTCTGAGTTTTTCTAGCCTGCGATCTTACCTCAATACTTCTTGAATCATTGTTTCCTCCTTTTCTCGAAAAATTTCCTCTACTTCTTTTCACATATTCACGGTATACCCTCATCTCATCAATATCTTTTTCTATTTTCCTTGCAGTTTCCACCAAGTCCGTGTACGAAGTTTCCCTATACCCAGCAACCTATTAGTAATGGGTGGTATCAAACCATTCTTGAAGCGCATGCACCTCTTTTCATTTGTGTTCACCAGATCGGTCGCATAACGAGACAGAAAAGCAAACCTAGCCTCATACTCGGTTACTGTCTGGCCACCTTGATTGAATGTGACAAACTCCTCCTCCCTTTCTAGCTGGTAACTCTCGGGATAGTACTGTGTATGAAACTCTCGAACAAACATATCCCAAGTAATAACTCCTGCCACCTTGGGTAATACACCTGGAAGCGGTGCCGTCCTCAACCTACTGAAATTTTCCCACCAGACCAGTGCTTCTCCGGCTAAGCTGAATGATGCTAGCCTAACTTTCTGCTCATCCGTCACCTCCAAAATGTTGAAGACTCTCTGTATTCCCTTCAGCCATGTCTCCGCCACACTAGGATCAACAGTACCTTCGAACTCTTTCGGATGCAATCTCTTGAACTTTTCATACAATGAAATAGGTCCTCCTAACTCTGCTGCTTGATGATTAGCATAGTTGGTCAAAGCTGCAACAAGGCGATCTATATCCCCTTCTGCCCTCTGAGCTCTCGGAACTTGTGGCTGATTTACCTCTCCAGCACTAGACTATCCTTCTGAATGATGATCCATAATATTATTCCTGAACTTTAATCACAGACAACCATCACAAATAATTGTTAATAAAACCATTAGCATTAGTCCATGAATGCATGCGACTCTCTAACATCCTATGGTCCACTATGACTTTACAGAATTTCCTAAGAGTAATCATGCATTACCGCTAATTCGCTCAAACTTCTAACCATAAGATACGTTAGCTAGGCGATCTTCTAATCAGACCTAAGGGTAATCATTGGTTGTACATAATTCTCTACTCTATCCATCCATACTCCGAGAATCTATAAACCTAGGCTCTGATACCAAGCTGTCATGCCCCGTCCCGCGAGAACCAATTTAATGATTCAGCGGACCCGGCAACGTGACTGAAAATAGAAAAGAAAGAAAGAGACAGAAACAGAGAGAGACAGAATATACTAAATGAAAATGCAAAATTGAATAAATAATAACCGCGGAGAACAAAAGTACAGACTAATAGATAGTAAAACTCAGCAAAAACATGCTGACCAAAACTGAAAAAAAATCTGAGTAGCCATCTAATGAAACAGTACAGACTCAATAGGTAACTACAATGCAATTTAAAATAAAACAGATAGGACAACTGGAAACAGGCTAAGCAACTCTGACATCTGCTCCTACTAATCTCCAAAGTAGTGGACCAAACTCCCCAGCTAACCAAAATCTGTACTTCGACCAATGCCCATATATATACAAAGTGCAAGAGATACGTTAGCTACTAGAAATTCTGCTTCAAATAAAAATGAACTGAAATAAACTAAAGACAGATGCAGATAATAAAAAGTGAAACAAAACAGAATGAGTTATACTAAGTAGGCTGAATATATCAAGACAGAAGATCTATCAACAGAAATGTATCAATGAATAGTAGAAAAGTAATCTAAGTGCAGAGGGTAACTTGTGAACCCTAGTGTACGTTTCTAAAGACTTTTAACACATATGTACGTTCCACTTTTTATGTTAGTATAACAGACTTAGGGCGCAGAATAGACGGGCAAGGGATCCACTTGCAGATGACATTGAGATGTCCAGAAAAACATTCCACCAACCATTGAGGCTAAAGGAACTGCAGAATCATTCCACCGGCCATTACAGCTTAAAGGAACCGAATATTTTACAGAACCATATTTGTTTGTGATTTAAAAATCACCAGACAACAATTTATATCAGAATGTCAGAATTTGAAATTTCAGATATCTAACCACATGTCTCTAAAGCATACAAAAATGTCGTGTACAATCATAGCAAGATTTTAGGTTTTTAAGTACAGAAAAACAATTAGAGCAACTATCAGAAACTACTAAAAATCCACAAAATTTAAAGCAGCTAATGCACTCACTGTCAGATCTTAAATTAGTTTCTTTGAATTAGATGTGGCTGGATTAGGCCACCTAGAAGTATCCCCTGAAAACACAAATAATGAATTAGATTCTTTACATCACAAATATTTTATAAGTGATAACAGAACATAAAATTAAATAATCTAATATTCATTAGAATTAACAGATTTTAGATTAGTATAACCTTCCAAACATATTTCTAAACAAATTATAATTTTTCTGCCCCAAAATATACTAGCCGGTAGGCAACCGGTATGCATGTGGCATACCGCCTGGCATGCCGGTCGGCATGCCGGTTACCCAAAAAAAAGCAGCAGATTCAACAGATTTTGGTACATTTTCAAGGAGCGATTACACTATTAAAATAGAGTTGTTTTCAGAAACTTAAAACATAAAATATGTTCTAAACATTATAATCTACGAGCCTTATGAAGATCAGATCAAAAATATATGTTTTAGGATGTGTTCTGGTCAACCGATATACAGCCGGTATGAGACCGGTGTACCGCCTGGCATGCCGGCCGGCATGCCGGTTAGTATAAGAATTCCCAAAACATTGCCAAGAAAGCCAAAGGGGAGTGCCAAAGATCCCCTATGAAACTACATCAACTTTAAACGGGCATAACTGTTGCTACGTAACTTCGTTTTGACATTATAATATGGCGTTGGAAAGCTCTCGATAATACGCACAATGTTTATTTTCTGCAAAATTTTGAACTAGCCGGTATGGGACCGGTATGCCACCCGGTATACAGGAGAGTATACCGATGTGCATACCGGTCAGTGCAGAAAGCATCAGATTACTAAAAAATGTTCATTTTCACTAATCGTTTTCACTAAAAATCCTCCTAATCTTCATGTTTTTGTGACAACAATTGCTCTCAAGAGTTATATACATTCATATTCAAAACATACTCCAAGTTTGGACTTTAAAAACAAATCTAAATCACTCAAAATCATGAGTTTTCAAAGAAAGTTCTACTAATCCAGTGACTAAATGTAATTAGTACCAAACCTTAGATCTAGACCAAATTAAACACGAAATTAAAAATCCAAAATGATAGATTTTACCTTTAAGATGTGATGAACAACTTCTATGAAGGATTTTCCCAGAATTCTTTGATCCAAGGCTTGATCTTGAGATCTCTCCCACTCACTCTCTCTAATCCACTCTAGCCACCATAAAGGTTTTGTATTGACCTAATGAGCTATAGCCTCTTTAATATAGCCCTAATCAGATTTTTAGAGAGCTTTACCATATTGCCCTCCCTCATTAAACCAAATCTCCCTTGCATGCCACTCCTTTAATTCAAATTAGAATTATACAAGTCTTTTATAATAAAATATCATATTTAACTAAAAAATCCCAAAAAATACAAACTCAACAAATTATTTTTCTTTACTCGCACATTATTTCCGAACTTATATTTTAATAATAAAATATTAATTTTTATACGGTACGGGTGTTACAGAAGTAGAACACTACAACTACAACCCTTTGGCCTCATGCCTCTTTGGAAAGTCCCATGCTACTCCGAGAAAACCAACATAATATGACAAGCACAATTTTGTATCTTCGATATCATCCTGCCAGTACTAACCTATTCCATGCACGACTTTCATTGGATCGTCGACCCATCATAATTAGTCAGGGCCGATCATTTATTGGCAATAGGGTGGGCTTTTTAATCACCCAATCGTCTTGCTATATTTTGGCCCACTACAATTGCCCCTCAACCTCTCTTTGGCTTTGCCTGGAGGGGGGTTGAACTCTTTTCTCAATCGAATAAAACATTACTATTGATCTAACTATTGGATGATTTCTTCTCTTAATTTGAGTTTTAATTGGTGTGTAACCGTCACCTTGCATTGGCACCATGTGTCATCCTATGATTTGCTGTGGAAGGCGGTGGAGGTGACATTCTATACGTGTCGATTGGTCCTCCCCAGAATGGTTTTATCTTTGTTTAAGGATGACCATATATTCCATGGCCATTTGGTAGTATACATGCATGAATGTCGCCTTACTTTGGACGGGAGTTCAATTTTTGGACTCTCTCTCCTCCTATATATATGAAAGAGTGAAGGGAATCCCCACACATTTTGTTCTCTCTATCTATCTTTCTCAGTTCTTGAGTATTCAAATTTCCTCAAGCAATCAAAAATTCAGATCTTCCACTCTAGCCCCAGATTTCTCCCTTTTCTAGTAAGAATCCTTCTTCTGTGCTATTTCTCTCTAGATTCTCTTATTTTTGCGAGATCTGGGTAATTTCTTTGTGATGTTCTTGTTGTTATTGGATTTTTTGGTTGAAACTTTGAAGTTTCCAATTGAATATTTGAGTTTTTGGCCAGTTTTTATGGTGGTGTATCAGTCACATCACTATAGCTTCTGATGTACCCATCACATCACCAACCCTTACTCTGACCCTCTACTGACTTGGTGGAGGAATGATACTAAACCAACACTTGTAGAGTTCTTAGCCTTTTCTATACTTAACTGATTGAACTTTTTCTTCTATATTTGCTACGTCGACTACCTATGGCATCGAATAAATATTCAGACAAGTATCGATACATGTTTACACCAAATACCCATGTACATCTTTTGGCGCTCGGTTAAAACATTTTTCGTCAATTTTTCCACAAAACATTTTTCACAGTCGAAGTTCTGTCCGACTGAAAAATACAAAACACTTTAAAAACAAAACCAAATTCCTCGATCCGTACTCTGAAGTGAAAGCTTGCAGTAGCTGTCAGACTCGGATCACTGGAATGCCTTGTGAATCGGCTCATGTCGATCCACTCGATATTCTTTGAAATTTCCTAAATAAAAAATATCCTATCTTTTCAGAAAACGGTCGAAGTCCTGTCTAACCTATTTCAAAATATTCCTATCAGAAAATCAGTCAAAGCTCTGTCCGACTAAAATAAAAACATTTTCTCAAACATGGTCAGAATTTTGTCCGACCATAGAAAAATACTTTTCAAGGATTTAGCCGAAGATCTGTCTGGCTAAAATCCAAGTTATTTCCAAAATACGGTCAGAATTCTATCCGATTGTAGAAAAATATTTTTCGAGGATTTAGCCGAAGTTCTGTCTGGCTAAAATCTAAATTATTTCTAAGGCACGGTCGAAGTTCCATCCGACTGCCTAAAAATAAAAACGACTCTTTCTAGTTGGAGTTCAGTCCAACTACAGAAAATGTTTTTCTAAATACGGTCGAAGTTCTGTCCGGCTCAAAAATATAATTTGGTTTTTAAAAACACAGTCGAAGTTTTGTCCGACTGTCGTAAATGAAATTAAATTAACAAAACAAAGTCATTTTCAAACACAGTCGGAATTCTGTCCGACTGTAGAAAATCATTTTTCGCCGAAGTTCTGTCAGGCTAAAAAATAATTTTCTTCCATTAAAACCGGGCCGAAATCTACTCATCAACAACTATATCCAAGAGTATTTCATTTCATACACACATCAGTAATAATTTTATATTTCACTTAGCCGAGGAAACAATTGATTTCGAATCTAAAAGAGGTTTACTTTTGAAAAAGAAGTACCGAAAGGGCGAGTGGGGTGCCTAACACCTTCCCTATTCATAATTAAATCCCTGAACTCGAATTTCTAGTTTTGCATACACCTTTCCCAAATAAAAAACATTTTTCTCAAACAAAATGACATCTTTTTACAATAAAAATTCCGGTGACTTGGCACACCACAACTCGATGTCGAGTGGCGACTCCGAAAATTCGAAATCGGCATATTCAGGTCATCACCCATTTTCAAACAAACACCCATATTTTCAAATAAAACCCAACAGCGTAAATTCTTCTGCCCCGAAAAACGGATCCCACGAGACGGGAGACGAGAGAAGGACAAAAATTTTCCGTCGCAATAGCTCGCAACTCCACTGGGGACTTCGAGGATTTCGTCTTGCGAAACCTTTTTCAAAAATAAATCTGTTCTGGAATTTTGAAATCATTCAATTCTCGGCTTATTATTACTGATCTGCATCTTGTTTATTTCTTTTCAGGGAAATTACAGGACGCGTTGCTAAAATACACAGGTTCTGCGTTGAAAAAAATTGCTGCACAGAAACTATTTACCGCTTATTTCTTGCTTACTGATATAAACTGCAAAAACGATTACTCCTCATTTCAAAAAAATCTTTACTTACTTTGCATATGTACGTTTTCCATTCATCATTTGCATCATTACCTGTTTTGGGTGGAAGTCATTACTGCCCAAAATGGAAGATACCCTATCAACGTATCGGGGGCCCGACAGTAAACTGCGCGACCCTAAAAAGTCTGTGGCCGAAATGAGGCACTCCAACCAAATCACCGACACTGCGATGGTTTCCCTAACAAGGCTAGAGATCTGAAGATTTGGGAGCCATTAAACCTTATCAGCCAAACATAGCATCATACAACATATTGATTGCCAAAAACGAGTCAGCTAAAAACCCTACTTACTATTTTAGGGAAACATTTACATTCCGAGGGGAATCCTTATATTCATACTTGTTAAATATCCAAAGTTTTCAAAATACATTAGCGTCTTTAGGGATGTTGGTCGAGATAGACTATGGACTTGTAATTTTTCAAACAAAATCTCCTAGTAAGTTTACAAAATCCGAGAATATCCTCCAAACTCCATGTCTGAGACACATCTTGAATTTTAAATTTATAAGGAAGTCCATACGTCTCCAACTATCCCAAAGTCCTTCTTATTTACGCATATATCTGCTAGACATTATAAACCATCAGCATCTCTAGGGGTATCGGTCAAAAATAGATTATGGACTTGTCATTTTAAAAATCTCCCGAGAATTTATAAATCCAAGACTATCCTCTAGACTCCATGTCTGAGGCATGTCTTGAATTTTAAATCTCAAAGGAAGTCCGTATATCTCTGATACCCTCAAAGACATTTTCCTTGTATACTGATCCGAGCATAGTGTTACCATACAGGTATAGAAAACGGCTCATCCAGATCAGATAAACAAGAGAATTACGCGATCCCTTGCTAGAGCAATGGCCAATGAAATACTCAATCAAACTCCTCGAGAACCAGAGACAATGTCTAGGGAGGAACATCTTATCGTCTATCGGTCACTCGAAAATCTGCAGGCCCTAGTGGAAACTTTGATGGCTCGACTTCAGAACCCACCTACTATCCAGCCATATGGGGCCGACCCCATCATCTCCGCATCCGCTACCTCTCAACACTGGAGCAACATATGGTCAAGCGGCACCACAGCCCTCTCCACCGGTGCCAGTTGCAAATCCAATTTTGCCAACGAGGAACTCTCTACAGCCCCCTACAGTCGTTACTCTACCAGTCTAGCCGCAACATATTCCAGTTCTCCTTGCTTTCCAGTATGCCCAGGATGATTTGGAAAGTCACCTAGATGAGATCCCTACAAAAAGGGAAGATGCATCTCTGACTCTGAAGGTTCAAAAACTGATGGATGCACTCAAATCCCTCCAGGGGCCAAATACTTATACTTCGACCAACTTTGAAGATCTCTGCTTTTATCCGGATATGATCTTGCCACCCAAATTCAAGATCCCGGATTTCTCTAAATACAATGGTAGCAGGGAACCCATGACACATCTGCGCCTCTACGCTGGAGCGCTGTGCGGTTATCCTGACCCAGAAAGATTAATGATGCATTTGTTTCAACACAGTTTGACCGGGGCAGCCACACAATAGTTCGCCCACCTGGATCTAAAACGCTTTCGTTCTTGAACAGACCTCTCTTAAGAGTTTGTACGCCAGTATCGGCACAACACAGAGATGGGTGTCGACTGCATCTTTCTCATCCGTATGAGGCAAGAACCAGAGGAGACTTTCCGCAGATATGCCTTCTGATGGGAAAATCATGCATCTCAAGTCGACCCTCCTCTAGCTGAATCCGAGTATGTCCATTTGTTTGTACAGACGTGCAAAGGGATGTACTATGAAAAATTCTGCACCTCCATTAGGAGATCTTTCAATAAGATCATCCTATAAGGGGAGATGATCGAGGACGGTGTCAAGACCGGCAAAATACTCGATCCATATGCCAAGTCAGAGGACACTCCAGCATCATATGCCAAAAAGCCTCCCGGGAAGAAGGCCGAAGAGCCTGAAATTTCAGCAGTCATGTCGGGCCCAGACCCAACAATCAATTCTCTTTTCAACCAGGGTACCCAAGTTACCCTCAACAACAACAACAACCATATTATCCACCACAAGGTGCATATCAGAACTAGCCACAGAGCGTGTATCAAAACCCGCCAAACTCATATCAAAATCAAAACTTTCAGGGTTCAGCACCTCAGAATACATTCCCTACAAATGCTCCGACATACCCAAGAAGAAATCCAAATAACCGAAATTTTACCCCATTGTCAGTAACAATGTCGGAAGTACTCTAGCGCCTCATGGCCTCGGGGCATCTAAACCCCATTCCTTTTTGACTATAGCCTAATCCTCCTGCTCCCCATCATCAAGCAGATCTCCAATACTTATACCATTCTGGCCAAACTGGTCATGATACAGAAAATTGTTGGACGTTGAAACACAAAGTCCAAGATCTTATCGACTCTGGAACGATAAATTTAGAGGATGCTAATCTGCCTCCCAATGCCACCACCAATCCACTTCCGAACTACTAGGGAGGGAAACAATCTTCAAAGAATTCTCGTTCGCTGTCATATCTCGGCGGGAAGAAAATAATTCTATCAAAGGAAAATGCAAATATCTGGCGAACTGCCAACTATCACAATTAATCCTCTGTCATGAAAACAAAATCTTCAGCATACAATCTGCCCCGCTTATCCAAGGGAACAACCACACAACCGGACGATCTTCTCAGTCTCTCAAGCCCGCGTCTCATGATAAACCGCGACAAGTTAGTACATATTGTTTATTTTATGTTTCGTTTTCTATTACAGAATGTTAATAAATTTTATGATTGTATAATATATGATCTTCTATCTTGTCACATCTATATGTCAAGAAAAATTTCGTATATTCCATGTATTTATCTTCTCTGTTAAAATGACAAACAAAGAACAAATCAAAAAATTTCGAATCGAACATTCATCCTTTTAAGTTGGAAACGATCAAACAAATTTTAGCATGTCGAGTGACGACTTCAAAGATAAATCAGATTAGGATCCAATCAGAAGCTGACAAATAGTGCAAAGAAATCCATGAGAAAATCAGAAGGCTCCAAGCCCAAAGTCTACAGAGATCCGTCTCATCCATATCCTAGAGCATTCAGCAGCTACATTAGTCGTCATTGGCCACTTCAATCAAAAGTCAGAATTCGACCATCTACCATTTACAGATGAACGGATCGGTAGAAGAAGCAAACAAAAACATCAGACAGATCATTTGTAAAATAACAAATATATATCAGGACTGGCATGAGAAGTTTCCATTTACACTCATGACCTATCAGACATCTGCAAATACTTCTACTTGGGCAATGCCATATTCCCTAGTCTTTGACTATAAAGCCATTCTCAATCCAGAAATACAAATCCCGTTGCTACGTATCATGAGGGAGGCCACAACGGAAGACACAAAAAGGAAATTTCCCCCCAACTATCAAGGGCCCTTTACCGTAGCCAAATAGCTATTTGGCAAAGCCATCATCCTGGTAAAAATGGATAGACCCGAGTTCTTGCTCTTTCTAAACTCTGATATGATCAAGATCTACTATGAATGATTAGTAGCAGCTCTTTTAAAAAATGATTCAATTCTAACTTCGATAAAGGTAACATCTTCTTATCAATTGATTCGATGAAATTTGAGTGAAGTAGTATTTCCACTCTCTCTTTCGAGGCTTCAGCAAAAACTTCTTTTTCTCCTCTTATCTGAAAAGAGCGATGCAAAAAAATTATTATCATCATCATATTTATACGATGATCGAAGACAAATCACTACCCCTTCACACAAACAAGAAGGGGATTCTACAGAAGATCTCTGTCTATTTCTCTCTGAACTCTTCAGCCTCTCCTCATAATGAAAATACTCATGCTCGCTCAAAATCATCAGACCTTAGTCAAGAAGTTTATACCTTGTCGAAGTCAAAATCCGAATCATTTAAAAAAAATCATCATCACCGGATAGTTAAAACCTAAGAAGGAAAACTATGGCAAGATCAGAAAAACCCTGCATGATTAAAACCCGAGAGGGAATCATGGCAAAACAAAGGGGATACAAATCCAGTGTAGTTAAAACCCGAGAGGGGACTATAGCAAAAATGGATCAATCCAGTGCGGTTAAAACCCGAGAGGGGACCGTAGCAAAATCAGAACAAAAATAAAAGGCATCCAGCATAACTATCAATCCAAGGAGGAGTTATGGCAAAAATGGATAAAGAAAAATCCAACAAAACACATACACACAAAAACACTCTCTGAAGTCAATCTAAACCAAATAACATGTGTGAGCAGCGATGAAGTCAGAACAGATGTCTGCACAACAATCGGCCTTCCGAAGAAACAGTTTTTTTGAAGATTCAGTTCGACTCATCCTAGCGGTCTGTCACTTCATATGCTAAAAATTACAAAATCATTTTCAAAGAAAGGATAAATCTAGGTTTCCGACTCCGATTAATCGGTGAGGCCTTATTTACAAAAGTACTCGGGTTGATCAACTTAAATTGAGTATCAATCTCTATTAGAAGAGAATCATAAATGCCTATAAATATATTTGCTTATTTGATAAAGATTGCAAATAGTAGAAATGTATTCATATACGAAAATAATACATCGACATTCTATATGGAAAAAGAAACATAGAATGCAAATATGCTAACTACTGCAGGTCTCTCCAAGAGAACGCATCGAGCAAGCCCAGCAAATCCTGAAAAACTACTCTGTATCAAACAGTCATCACGACACCAGTCTCAGTGCTTGATCGATCTACATCCGATAAACAACGGGTCATCTGCAACAGCATATGTAGCTGAACCATATCAGAATACCTCTGTCTCTGAACAAATACTCTAGGGATGGCAGAAGCTAGACTATAAGCCCTCAATCTCTGGAAAGTAAATACCCCTCTCTGAACAAACTCCTCGAGCATAGGAGTCAACTTATGGACCCCAAAGCAGAAGATGCGCAGTGCCAGGATCCAGTGTCTAATCAAAGTAAGCAGATTGTCTAGGGCAATTCACACGGTCGAGAGACTACTAACCCTATCAAACAGCTACTCAAACAAAGAATGCTTCACAAGAGCAAGAGAAACCAATCAATCTCTAGTTTCAGATTAGAATGACTTCTTCAAAAAGAATCAACAAATTCAAAACTCAGTAAATACCTTTCTACAGTTACTAATCCTAAAACTCAAATTAGTCCCAATAAGGGCTACTCTGATCTTTCTAAAAAATATAGTCTCGAAAGGGCTACTATGATTTTCAAAGTTCCAGACCCTCTAAGGGCTGCTCTGATCTTTAAACAAATTAGTCCCGAAAGGGCTACTCTGATCTTTAAAAAAAAAATCAAGTCCCCAAAGGGCTACTCTGTTCTTTTAAAAAAAATTCTAGTCCCGAAAGGGCTACTCTGATCTTTCAAAAACAATTCAAATCCCAAAAGGGCTACTCTGATCTTATAAAATTCTAGTCCCAAAAGTGCTACTCTGATCTTTCAAAACTAGTCCCGAAAGGGCTACTCCGATCTTTTAACAATTCTAGTCCCAAAAGGGCTACTCTGATCTTTCAAAAAGAATTTAAGTCCCGAAAGGGCTACTCTGATCTTATAAAATTCTAGTCTCAAAAGGGCTGCTCTGATCTTTCAAAATTAGTCCCGAAAGGGCTACTCCGATCTTTTAACAATTCTAGTCCCAAAAGGGCTACTCTGACCATTCAAAATTCTAGTCCCGAAAGGGCTACTCTGATCTTTAAAAAAGAATTCAAGTCCCGAAAGGGCTACTCTAATCTTATATAATTCTAGTCCCCAAAGGGCTACTCTGATCTTTCAAAATTAGTCCCGAAAGAGCTACTCCGATCTTATAAAAATTCTAGTCCTAAAAGGGCTACTCTAACCATTCAAAACTCTAGTCCCGAAAGGGCTACTCTGATCTTTCAAAAACAATTCAAGTCCCGAAAGGGCTATACTGATCTTATAGAATTCTAGTCCCAAAAGGGCTACTCTGATCTTTCAAAATTAGTCCCGAAAGGGCTACTCCGATCTTTTAAAAATTCTAAGCTCAAAAGGGCTACTCTGACCATTCAAAATTCTAGTCTTGAAAGGGTTTACTCTGATCTTTCAAAAAGAATTCAAGTCCCGAAAGGGCTACTCTGATCTTATAAAAATCTAGTCTCAAAAGGCTACTCCGATCTTTCAAAATTAGTCCCGAAAGTGCTACTCCGATCTTTTAAAAATTCTAGTCCCAAAAGGGCTACTCTGACCATTCAAAATTCTAGTCCCGAAAGGGCTACTCTAATCTTTCAAAAAGAATTCAAGTCCCGAAAGGGCTACTCTGATCTTATAAAATTCTAGTCCCAAAAGGGCTACTCTGATCTTTCAAAATTAGTTCCGAAAGGGCTACTCCGATCTTTTAAAAATTCTAGTCCCAAAAGGGCTACTCTGACCATTCAAAATTCTAGTCCTGAAAGGGCTACTCTGATCTTTCAAGAAGAATTCAAGTCCCGAAAGGGCTACTCTGATCTTATAAAAATCTAGTCCCAAAAGGGCTACTTTGATCTTTTAAAATTAGTACCGAAAGGGCTACTCTGATCTTTTAAAAATTATAGTCCCAAAAGGGCTACTCTAACCATTCAAAATTCTAGTCCCAAAAGTGCTACTCTGATTTTTCAAAAAGAATTCAAGTCCTGAAAGGACTACTCTGATCTTTCAAAAATTTTAGTCCCAAAAGTGCTACTCTGATCTTTCGAAATTAGTCCCGAAAATGCTACTCTGATTTTTCAAAAATTAGTCCCGAAAGAGATACTCTGTGTTAGGTCCAAAATCCATATGGATATTTTTTTAGTATTTTTGGCAATTTCATGATTGACAAAATATAATTTATCGAGTTGTATTTTTTATTTTTTAGATGCGTCTGTATAGGATGTGGAAGGAAAATTCAAGCGGTCATGTATTTTTTTTTAATTTGAGTCCTCGAAAGTCAAGGAATTTATTGGACTTTGGAATGCATCGTCCAGAGTATCAAAGCATAAGTTGAGCGGACGTTGAGCATGCGACTGGCACGTGCGCCGCATATACACATGCGTGAGACAGGGGCAGTAAATCCTAGGCGTGGGATTCTATTTTTATGCTTGGCAATTTAACTTTTCCTAGAATTAATATATTATATGATATATTGTACTACCCATATTTTATTACTACATAAAATATAGAGAGTACATCTTGTAATTTCATACTACTTTCTTATATAATAATATATTCCTAGATTGA
>NMUG010003983.1:0-14265 GCA_002855965.1 Monotropa hypopitys | reverse complement strand
TGTTTTGAAAGCTTGAAGACTAAACATTCATGTAATTTTATTCAAAATTAAACCAACTTTACTTCTCCACTCAAATCACTACCATTACTTCTAAATCCGCTTAACATTATGAGTTCAATATATATATATATATATATATATATATACCTTCGTATCAAACCCAAATGTTCTTAAATAACCTCAATTATTTACTCGGAGAAATAAAAGAATTTGACGGAGGATACGGGTATTACACCCTCTCTCCTGATCTAGCCTCATATCAAGCCCCCCATTGTACTCCAAATGACTAACCCTATCCTTATCAATCTGTCTCCTCAACCACTCAAGCATCTCCATCACTTCCCTATCAGAAGTAGCAGATGCTCACGGGACCCGGATAGTGGGGCATCATGATGAAGAAGGTACATCCAACGGTGGCTCCTAAGGAATAGTGGGGATAGTGGATGGAGCAGTAGAATCTGTAGGAACATCGGATGTAGGAATAGAAGCATTAGTGGATGGTACAGCTGCCGATGGCCTACTATGAGGTCGGTGGGTGGTGCTCTTGGTCACTGTCATATGTGTAATATAACCCAGAGGTGGAGGAGTCCATGTATCACGGGCCGTAGGCTAAATCCCAACATCAAGACACATCATAGTTAGTAGGTATCCAAATGATAGGCTAGAGGTGGTCCCTGACAATATTCGAAACTTGGCAATCATCTGCCATACTAAGAATCCAAAGTCAATCACCCTCCGCTGCATCATAGCAAAACAAAGCTCGATAACCTCTTCCCATGGTAATGATTAGCTCCTAGTCATAAGGGACTAGCTTACATCCCATTTTGGTCTTTGACATCTTGTACGAGTTATTTGCGCATATAATACGCTTGTGGTAGTTTGTAAATGCTTTCAGGTATTTGTACCTTAAATGGATAGAGCAAGCTCCCTATGTTGATGCATGGTTACTCCAAGAACCGGCCACATACATTGTATGACATAGTGGAGTGTCAAGGATGTGCCAGAAGAGTTGTCTCGCATGAAGAACCAAAGCCCAAGCCAAAACAACAGAAAATCAGAATCTAAAGCATGGGTACCGGTCTCCCATACCTCCGGAGACCGGTCCCCCCAACTTAGTTTTCGAGATATAGAGAGCTGATCTGCTGTAGAGGGGGAAAAGAAGCCTAGGTACCGGTCTCCCGTACCTCCGGAGACCGGTCCCCCAAATCCAGTTGGGTCACTTTTGTAGCATGTACCGGTCTACCGTACCTCCGGGGACCAGTCCCTTAGGCAAATTCTATAGATTTTTTATTTCACCATTTGGTTCCAAATGAGGGCAATTTTGTCCATTCTAGGATATTGTATAGGTCCATACATAAAGGGCAACCCCGTTTTTGGGTGCCCTAACTCTCATTTTATATTCTATCTTTTTCTATTTAGGTTTTGAGTTAGCCTCCTCTTCTCCCTATCTCTCTACCTCCATTGTCTCTCTCTCTTCATTTACTTGCCTTGCACTTGGAGTTGGGAATTTTATGCTTCATTAATGTTATCGACATGTTTCTTTTCTCTCTCTCTCTATCTAATTTATTATACTAGTTGTATTTGATTTCTAATGCTCCTTTCTCCAAGTATTTGTAATGGCCCTAGATTTTAGTATGTACGAGTAGTCTCTAGAGGGAGTCATGGAGTGAAGTTACTCCATGACTTAGGTGGTGTTATACACATCCATTTTTCAATGTTAGGTCTAGGTTAAACTTGGGACGTAGCTTAGGTTAGGTCAAAACTTAGAGGTATTAACCTACTTGATCTTGTGTTGACAAGTTTCCTTGGCACACTTGATGCTTGGAGCTATGGACCTCCAAGTGTTTTTTAATATGTTACAAAAGAAGTTAGTCCCTTGGGAAGCCTAGATTCTAGCTTAAAAAGGATTTTCTTTTTTATCTTCCGAACAATGGCCTTGACTTGGTCTTAGTTCGAGTAAATACAGATGTGTGTAAATCACCTAAGTCTAAGGTAGCAAACCTCCATTGACTTCACTCTCCTTAATTTAGAAGTCTCTATTTCAAGTAGTATAACTTAGTATAAACAAATCTAACGAAAAATCAAGGCTAGCATCCTACCGCTAAAACATAATCACAATCAACTCGAAACCAAAAATAACTTACTGTTCTCTATGGATACGATCCCGTACTTCCGGGTATTATGCTTGCAATGACTTAGCCCTACGCTTAGGGTTTTGTTGTTATTTTGACGGTACTTCCACAGTCAAGCATTTTTGGCACCGTTGTCGAGGAACAATGTTATTTAGGTTAGAGTAGTTGTGTCATTCTCTAGTCAGTGGTTGGTGTAATGTATATGAAGATACCATAGGGATCACCACAACCGGCTAGTAAGTCTGGATCCTCCTCTCGAGGAAGAAGACAATATCCCTCCCGTTTTCCAAATGGAGGAACCACCACAAGGGACTATGAGGGATTACTTAAATTCCGACCACACCGCACAAGCTTCATACACAGTCCTTCCTGTTACCATTCTCGTAAATAATTTTAATGTCAAGACGTCGCATATCTCCTTGGTCCCCCATTTCCATGGGAATCATTACGAGAGTGCATATGCACACATACAGGAATTCGATGAGATCATGGGGACGATCGTTAGCCATGAAGGTCAAAAGGAGTCTGCTCAACTCAAGCTTTTTCCTTTTTCATTGAAGGATAAAGATAAAGTGTGGTTTAACGCGTTGAAACCCCAATCAATTCTGAGTTGGAACCAGTTGCAATAAGAGTTCTATAAAAAATTCTTCCCCATTCATCGAACGCGGCAACTCATGTTCCAAATTCAAACTTTCAAAGAAAAAGATGGGGAACCATTTTACATGTGTTGGGAGAGATTTAAGGAGTTGTTGCAATTGTATCCCCACCATGGGTTCAAAGAACACCAAAAAGTGGGATACTTCTATGCCAACGTCTCTCAAACGAATCGCCAACTTATTGACACAATGTGCAATAGGGAGTTTCTTGATAAGAGTCCCAATGAGGCTTGAGAGTACTTGGATTGATTAGCAGAGAACAATCAATCTTGGGACTTCTCGGATCGTTCTGATAGGTCTAGACCCAATATCCCTGCTAGTTCTTTCGGTTCTTTCCACTTTGTTGAAAAGAGCGACCTTCACAAAAAGGTTGACCAACTCGCACGCAATATGGAGACTCTAGAGCTAAATCACGTTAGTGGCATAGCCCCCGTGGCTATGGTGGAAGAGTTGTGTGCCATTTTTGACCTTAGTGGTCACACCACCCGTGATTGTCCAGTGCTACCGGTTCTCAAGGAGGCTCTCCAAGGGACCGAGCAAGCGGAGGTCAATGTCGTCAATCAAAGGCATGACCCATACTCACAAAGCTATAATCCTAGGTGGAAAGATCACCCAAACTTTAAATGGGGCAACCAATCCACCCAAGGCCCTGTGGTAAGACCACCCCGAACTACCACCAACCTTTGTTCCCAACTCCGAATCCACCCCAATATGCTCCCATTCCTCCGCCTTTTCATCGAAATGTTCTAACTCCACCTCCATAAAATCCACATCCTTTGCCCCCGAACTATCCCCCACAAGTGCACAATTCTTATACTCGGCCTCAAAAGCCATCATTGGAGGATGCTCTCGCCTTGTTCACGCAAGGACAATCTTCCATAAACGAGCAACATGCCCAAGCTTTGGGAGATATAAATGGGCAATTATCTAAGCTTACCAACACCTTGGGGGTGTTACAACAAGAAAATGGCAAATTTCCTGCCCAACCACAACCAAACCCCCAGGTGTTCACTTCTTGGCCGGTCCAACCGACCCTTCTCAAAATTTTGAAGATGCTAAATCGATAAAGGAAGTCAATAAAATGATTCATTCCAAGCCTCCCACTCCTCCATTGCTACCTACTCCACCCATTTCCAATACGAACCCTACCACTCCGGAACCACCTAGCGTAGGTGAGAGTTCCAAGTCAAAAAATGATGATGTTTCGAGTGGCTTGATTTGCCCTATCCCGACCCCTTATCCTCACTGGTTGAGTGTGCCGAACAAGTTTTTGCCAAACACTGAGGTATATGAGATTTTCAAACAAGTTAAGATCAACATCCCCCTCTTGGATGCGATCAAATAAGTTCCCTCATATGCCAAATTTCTCAAGGACTTATACACGGAAAAACAAAATAAACACATGCAAAAGAAGGTGTTTCTAACGGAGCAAGTGAGCTCGATGCTCCAAACCAACGTCCCCCCAAAATTCAAGGACCCCGGATGTCCTACAATTGTAGTTAAAATTGGGGAAATGTTATTTGAGCGAGCCTTGCTTGATTTGGGGGCACGTGTAAACTTGCTTCCTTATTCCGTGTATGAACAACTTGGGGTGGGGGAGATGAAGTCCACCAAAATTACTTTGCAATTGGCGAACCGTAGTTTATGGGTCCCCAAAGGGATGGTAGACGATGTGCTTGTTTAAGTGGAACAATTTGTCTACCCCGTCGATTTCATTATTCTAGACACATGCCCATCGTTGAAGTTCAACCCCAAACTCTAATCATTGTTGGGAGGCCTTTCTTGGCCACATCCAATGCCATTATTCAATGTCTGAGTGGGCTTTTGAACTTGACGTTTGGGAACATGACAACCGAATTAAATGTTTTCAATGTGTCTATACAAACGGGGGATGATGATGAGTATCATGATGTGAATCTCATTGACACTCTTGCACAAGAGTATGTTGATGAGGTTATATGCAAAGATCCACTTGAACATTGTTTGACGGTCGAAGAGGCCAATTTTATTGACTCACCGGAGGTGGAGTATCCTTACTCCCTCTTAGACGTGGAAGATGTTATGGGGATGGACGTTTGGTCCCCAAAGTTTGAGGAATTGCCTCCATTAGAACACAAAATGCTACCATCTAGCATGGAGGCTCCCAAACTTGAGTTGCATGTTCTCCCCGATTCCTTAAAGTACGTCTTTTTGGGAGAACATGAAACTTTCCCGGTGGTGATTTCCTCTTACCTTGAGGATCACCAAGAGCTCCAATTGTTAGAAGTCCTCCGACGGCACAAAAAAGCCATTGGATGGACTATTGCCGACATCAAGGGCATTGATCCCACAATTTGTATGCATCGAATCTATCTTGAAGATGATGTGTGCCCGTCTCTCCAACCACAACGACATTTGAATCCTATCATAAAAGATGTTGTGTGAGCGGAGGTGCTTAAGATCTTAGATGCAGGCATCATCTATCCAATTGCGGATAGCAAATGGGTTTCACCCATACAAGTGGTGCCGAAGAAGTCCAGCACCACAATGGTAAAAAATGCAAACAATGAGTTAATCCCCACCCGTCAAGTGACCGAGTGGCGTGTTTGTATAGACTACCGTAATTGAATGCAAGCACTCGCAAATACCACTTCCCTCTTCCTTTCATTGGTCAAATATTGGAAAGGGTCGCGGTTCACACTTTTTATTGCTTCTTGGATGGGTACTCCAGCTATAACCAAATCGAGGTTGCCATGGAGGACCAAGACAAAACTACTTTCATATGTCCCTTTGGGATTTTTGCTTACCGGCGCACGCCCTTCGGCTTGTGCAATGCCACCAGAACCTTCTCACGGTGCATGATGGGGATTTTTAGCGACATGATGGAAAAGATTGTCAAGGTTTTCATGGACGAATTTTCCATTTTTTGAGACTCATTTGAGGAATGCTTAGTGAATCTTGAGCAAGTGCTTGAGCATTGTGAGTAGAAAAATTTGATCTTAAATTGGGAGAAATGCCATTTCATGTCCACCTATAGGATCGTGCTTGGCCACATTGTGTCGGCCAAGGGGATTGAAGTTGATTCGGCTATAATTAATCTAATTGCCAAGCTTCCTTTACCCAAGTGCATTAAAGACGTTCGCTCATTTCTTGGTCATGCCAGCTTCTATCGGCGATTAATCAAAGACGTTAGCGCAATATCACATCCCATGTGCCAACTTTTTTCCAAAGATCATATGGAAGGAGGCATATGAAAAGGCATTCTCCAAACTCAAGTCTCGCCTCGCATCTCCTCCCATTGTGCGAGTGCCCGATTGGGCCATGCCATTCGAACTTATGTGCGATGCAAACGACTACGCAATTAGGGCCGTTCTTGGCCAAAGGCATGAGAAAGAGCCATTTGTCATCTCGTATGAAAGCAAAACCCTAAATGAGGCACAAATGAACTACTCCACTATAGAGAAGGAATTGCTTGACGTAGTTTTCTTCCTAGACAAGTTCCGGTCCTACCTTCTAGGATCCCCTATTGTGGATTTCACCGACCATGCCGCCTTAAAATATTTGCTAACAAAACAAGATGCAAAGGCACGACTTATTAGGTGGATCCTACTCCTTCAAGAGTTTGATTTGATCATTAAGGATAAGAAGAGTGTGGAGAACGTTGTGGCGGACCACTTGTCCCGGTTGAAGTTTGAGGACCATTCCTCACACATGCCTATCATTGACTCCTCTCTGGATGAACAATTATTCCAAGTGATGAGTTACCCGTGGTTTGCGGACATCGTAAACTACCTAGCCACAGGTCAACTTCCATCTCAATGGTCCCCCAATGATATAAGACGTTTCCTAAGTGAGGTGAAGAGATTCATCTTTGATGATCCTTACTTGTTCAAATATTGTCCGGACCAAATAATCCGGAGGTGTGTGCCCGACCAAGACCAAAAAGACATCTTATGGTTTTGCCACACCGAGGCTTGTGGGGGTCACTTCTCTTCTAAGAAGATCTCCACAAAAGTCCTCCAATGCGGTTTCTATTGGCCCTCCCTCTTTCGGGATACCTACGCATATTATAAGACTTGCGAGAGGTGCCAACAATTGGGGAGTGTGACTCAACGAAATATGGCGCCCCTCACCAACATAATAGTGGTTGAGGTCTTTGATTATTGGAGCATAGATTTCATGGGACCATTCCCTAACTCGTTCGGTTACCTCTACATTCTATTAGTTGTGGACTATGTGTCCAAGTAGGTGGAGGCCATCCACACAAAAACAAATGACAATAAGGTGGTGATAAACTTTTTGACGGAGAATATTTTTGCAAGGTTTGGGATGCCAAGGGCAATAATTAGCAACCAAGGCATGCACTTTTGTAATAGGCCATTCGAATCTTTAATGAAAAAATATGGCATTACTCACAAGGTGTCGACGACCTATCATCTCCAAACAAATGGGCAAGCGAAACTTGCAAATAGGGAAATAAAGCACATCATAGAAAAAATGGTGAAACCAAATAGTAAAGATTGGTGTCTACGCTTGATTGATTCTTTTTGGGCTTACTGTGCAGCTATTAAAACCGTGCTTGGAATGCTACAATACCGATTGGTGTATGACAAAGCTTGTCACCTCTCGGTAGAACATGAACATAAGGTATATTGTGCGATTAAATATTTGAACTATCATTTTCTTAATGTCGACGCCCACCGAAGCTCCAACTCAACGAACTTGAGGAGATGCGGAGGGACTCCTATGATAGCACAGTTGCCTACAAAGCCAAGGTCAAGGAGGCCCATGACAAAAATATACTCCCGAAGAGTTTTGAGGTCGGACATAAAGTCTCATTGTACAATTCTAGACTTCACCGCTTTCCGGGCAAGTTGCGGCCGCATTGGATTGGCCCTTATTTGGTGTCCAAGGTTTATCCTCACGGCACCATCGAGGTCACCAACCTGGCAAATGGTAACTTGTTCAAAGTGAATGGTCAATGCCTAAAACCTTTTCTAGAAAATTTTGATGAGGCGTTAGTAGAGGAGGAATTAGTCGATCCCATATAAGGGTATGACAATAGCGCTTAAATTTGTTAGCTTGCATGCATCTAGGAGACGTTAAATCCACAGGGTTTAAGATACCCCCAGTGTTTGCCGTGCTCGAACGGTTATGGACTGTCCGATATAGTTACCCATGGACTAGCCTTGACTATGTGTTATCTGGGATTACATTGGCAAAGTAGGGATGGAAGTGAAAGCCGATTGGGGTGTCCCTCCAAAAAGTGAGAGGCATCACCTATCGAGTAGCAACCTACCCCAATATTCCAGGAGATTCCTTCTCTAACATATGGCCAAGTGAGGAAGTAAGGAGAAAAGTATGACCCATGGGAGTCGCGTGAGTACTTGGCACCATTTCCTTTTTAGTGCATAGTCATTTCTTGTGTAGTAAGTAGTTGGCTTGTAAGACTTTTGCAGGGTAAACATGCTACCACACTAGCCTTGGTGATTTGGGTCTAAGTTGGGGTGAGTGAGGCATTCAGGAGCCCTAATGTAAGACCCGACTTAGAAAATACATAATTTAATTCATTAAATGTTCATTAATAGTTTTATTGTGCAAATTATGGATTTAGAAGTTGTTAAAGTTAAACTATTATGAAAATTTCTTGAATAGGCTGTTATGAACAGTGGGAAAAAATTTTATAACTTGAATTTTTTTTTCAAAAAACATTCTTACCGGTGCTTTTGCTGGGGGCAGAACCGGTTGCGTAGTGGACAGGGAACCAGTTGCGCATGGCCAAATACTGAGGGTAACTTTGTCATTTTGTTAAACGGTGGGGTTGGCACTTAGTGTTTAATTGATTTTGGGTGTCGATACACAACACCGTTTCAATAATTTTTCCCTTGTACTCATCTATCACAGTCGAGATAGAGATAGAGATATAGAGAGAGAGATACACTGGAGGTGAGAGAGAACGAAGAGGGAGGAGAAAGAGGGTTTCATTTTTTTGAAGAAATTGGAGAAAATAAGGTTGTGGAACCTAAATCAATTGGTAAGAACATTGTATCTCATTGTGTTTTGATTTTAATTTGAGGTATGAAGTGAGTTCTTTCCAGATTTGTAACCATGACTAGGGTTCCTCACGATTTTGGGTTTTTGATATGATTTATGAAGTGGGTTTGTGAATTTGAAAGAGTTTTGGTTCAATTGAAGGTATATTTTGTGTTTTATAGCCTTTAGATAATTGATTCTTGCATAAACAGTAGTTGTATTAACTGTTTTTGGTTGTTTGGTTGAACAGTGTTCTGTGAATTTTCAAATATGGGATGCATAATCATTTCCGCAAATGGAGGGTAACCGGTAGCGCAAGGTTAAAAATCAGAAACCGGTTTCGTGGATCATGGGTAACTGGTTGCAGATTTCGTGGCATAACCGGTAGCGTGTATAGGGTAACCGGTTACCGGTTCAGAGCAGTTTTTAGACAGTTTTTATGAAACTTTAAAATTAAGGCTTAAATATATTAAAAATTCATATTATGTGAAAAAATGGGAAAATGTATTATATGTTGATAAATGCAATTTATTCATTCCTTATTGTATTTTATTATTGTTCAAGCATTGTTTTAAATCGGATATTAATGATTTTAGCTTGGACAGGTGACGAGGCAAGTAGAATCGATCCCCAAACGAAGCATGGATAATCGATAGGAGATCATACTGATCACTGTGCGTATGTTTGGTTTACGTTGTAATTTAATTCAATATTGTAAATTATTCATGTAAATGTAGATGTGTGTGGGCGGATGCACCAAGAGTACCAATTACAGTCGCTCTCAAAGATATTATATGCATAGTTTTTCTGTCTGTATATATGATGTGCAATGTTTACTATGATTTACTATTGATTTCTATTGCAATGTATATCATATATTCCTGTGTTGGCCATTATTTGGATGACATAGGTGCTTGACGAGTCGAGGGTTCTGTCCACTACTGGTTCTGGAGTACGTTGACACAGTGTTGGCTTAGATAGAAGTGTTAGAGGCTGGATGTAGTACACTTTTGGTTGTACTTTGATCGGACCTTTGTAGATTATTTTACTTTTTATTAGGAAAGCATGATGTAATAAAGAGTATAATTGTTTTTATTCTGCTGCCGTAGTTTTGTTGTAAAATATAAACTAGTTGGCTATTTGTATTTCATTTTCATATAATGGAAATCTTTGTTTATGAGCATGTTAAGAATGAATTAAAAACTAACAATCACTTAAGATTAGTTCGAATAGAAAACATGATTGTTATGATGCATGCCCGCTTGATTACAGCCTCATTAGAGTAGTGTATCGGGGCGGGGCATGACAGGTTGGTATCAGAGCTAGAGTTTGTCTAGTCTTTGTGGCAAGAGTTGAGTTTGAAGAACTGTAACACCCATTCCATAAATCAATAATTATATTAAATCAAGATGACCTTTGTTTAATTTTATAAAATCTTGTAAATATAGATTTGGATGTTTATAAGTGCGATACGATGTTTAGGAAGGTAAGGTTTAGCCTTAGAATATAATTTTGGATGTTTGAACCTTGAGGAAAGTGTTTGGAGATGAGTTTCAGGGGTCTTGATTTGAACCTTAGCATTTTGGACCTTTTTGGGAATCCTCGTCCGGACGAGGGAGGAGTACCTTCCGGATGAGCGAGCATAAAGTTTAGGGGATGTGGGAAATAGGTTCGTCCGGACCATAGAGGGTCTCGTCCGGACGAGGAAGTGGCCGCCCGGACGGTGCGGTCGAAGTTAGTTTTGTTTAATGCTCGGGGGTTGGTTTTTGGGGGTGTTTTCGTACTTTGCTATGCCTAAATGTATTATCTATCAGTTAAACATGTTTTGGGATTCATTATACCCTATAGCCTCCATCTTAATCTCTCTCTAAACTCTAGGAGAAGCCATTGAAGGGCCAAGGAAGACCTAGACCTAGGAGGGCTTGGAAGAAGAGTTTTGTAAAGGAAACTTGGAGATTTCACCCAATGATCATCTTGGTGTTCTTTATATACAAGTAAGTATGTCCTATCTTGATAGTTTAGAAGTCTAATAAGTTCTCAAGTTCATGATCTATGGAGAACTCCCATGGATGGACCTTAGAATATCTCTAGGGTTGTAGATCCATGAATTTTGCATGGAGTTATGAGTGATGAAGGATTTTATTTGAGGTTTAGATGGACCCATGTAAATACATATTGTGTATATGAGTAGATCCATGGAATTAGATGAGATTGGTCTAGATACATGCATGTGGGTGTATATACATTTTTGATTTATATATATGGGGTTGAAGTTCATGTTAATGAATGTATGTATATCTATATTGATATATAGGTGGTGGTGCGAGATCTTCGGAGAAGGCAATCTAATCCTCAATCTCCATGGGTGAGCACTTGTCTAGCGGTGAGTGTGTAGATCTCTTTTAAATACGTGCTTGTTACGATGAGAATTCTACATGGTTGTAATATGCATGAGTATGTGGATCCATATTTTTATTGTTTTTAGTGGGTGATTTGATATATAATCTTGGGGGCAATGTACTCACTTACATTGACACATGATATGTATTTTCTCGCATGAATTATGGTGATGGTTGAAGTTGAATATACCTAGCTTGTACTTGATTTAGCTAGTTCTTTCGGATATGTGCTATCTTACAACATAAATCGTGGAAAACCAATATGTTGATGCAATCTTTAGAAATGGTATGAAATACAAGTACCATGATGAACATGGAAGGTGAATGGATTGTGAATGTATGCCTTGGAAGGCCGTTAGTTAGCTGTTCAATGCCAGGTATTTGGCTTAATATATATATAAAGCCTAAACAAGTTCAAGTGCTTAGATGCAGGTTAGTCCTGGAATCCAACGGGTTAGTCCTGTAACGTTGGTATTTAATCATCATTTATTTATACAAAGTCATATTTGGTTGACACAGGTTAGTCCTAGAACCCAACGGGTTAGTCCTGTAACATTGGTATCTAATCGTTATTTATTTTATACAAAGCCGTACTTGGCTGATGGAGGTTTGTAACACTCCCAATTTTTGAAGCATATTTTTTTTTGCAATAGAAAAAAGGAGTGTTAATGGGTAAGAGTATCCAACAAACAGGAAAAGCAACTAACATCCACAACACACTACCCATCACACCAATTATTACAATGCATGCCTTACACTGAAATGGAATACAAATAAAAAAGGCTAATAGGGTTTTATATCATAATGTGAGGCCCCGACCCGAATAATTAAGTTTAAATAAGTTTATTTTATTTTTAAAGGTTTTATTTAAATTTATTTAAGGCTAAATAGGAATAATAAGGTTTAAGTTTTATATAAATATATGAAGGCTAGGAGCCCAAGAATATAGCAAAGGAAGAGTTAGAAAAGCCCAAGAGGAAGACCAACCCGAAGGCTATCCGAAGCCCAGGCCGAACCAACCCAGGTCGGCCCAGCCGACCAGCCCAGCACGGACCCATGCTGCAAAACTTGCGGCAGCTCTGCCGGACGCCAGGGTCACATCCCATCCGGACTGACCCGCCGCCTGACACGGATGGGGCAGCTCAGTCGCAGGTTGCAGTGTGGTAGGTCAGGTGCTCAGACCTGACTTCGATTGGACAACTCACTGAGCCGTTTGGCCAGGTTAAGGAAGGGTTCAATCAGCATTAATTGATCCCAACTACAACCACCGGACCCCTATATAAGCATTCCATTCCCAGCATTCAAGTCCCACCAAAATTTCCTCCCGAGCATTCATTCTAGAGTGAGAAAGTTGTCCTCCGGACACTCCATCGTTCGGCCGACCTCTCCTATTCTTAGCCGAACCAATCCTTACTCCCCAGCACTTCAGAAAGCCTCTGGATTACACTGTTCCACCCCTATCCGGACCAGCACTCCCGAACAACCCTCAGCTCGGCAAGACCTTTGCCGGATCAGGAGCCACTCAAGTATATTCTAAGTCCTTCGGTTCATTAGCATGTCCTTATGTTTCTATTCGGCAAGCCCATCTAAGGACTTAGCTGCACTCTAATCAGTTCGACAGACTACTCTTAGCTCTGTCGGAGTACTCGACCTTACATTTCAGTTCGGCACTAAGCCAAATAGGTCCGGATTATTCCTTGGACTCTCCGGATGAACTTACCTCAGCTCGACATATTTACCCGGACCACTGCTGTACCTCAATTGTTCCTTTGCCGACCTACAATATGCTGGAGCCCTGCTGCTCGACAGAATGGATGGTCCGCCATTTATTATACTCACCTATTTCAGCTCGGCTATGCACTTTGTTGTTCGGACAATTAGTCCATTGAGCTTATGATTCCTTTGTTAACACTTTCGACCTATCAGGACTCCCAAAAGCAATGTTCCCGAGCTCCTAATGTTCGGCAGTATCCTTACGGATTGCTCGACAGAACGGCTATTAGAGATCCGGCCGTTTTAGCTCGACTGAGTCTCGTTTTGGTCAGTAATCATTCTAGGAACCCTTGCTCAAATATTGTGAACCATTTTGACCAGTCGTCAGCCCGAACCACTTAATCCCCACACTGCCTTAGCTCAGCAACCCTTCTGGCTATTTGGCAGACTCACTGCTCGACCAGCTCTTAGCTCGGCAGGAGTCTTTAGCTCGGCAACCCTTTAGCCCAGCACTCTGCCAGCCCGGCAGCGCTATGCTCGGCCAGCTCTTAGCCCGACAGAATCTTTAGACAAACAGCCCTCTATTCGACTATTCGGCAAATCAGAGGAAAATGCTTAACCCTTAGCTCGGCAATGGGACCCTTCGGTCCAGAATGCCTCCGGATCAACATTAATCAGTTTCCAACACTAAACCGGTCGGCCACTGTCCTCCGGACAGAAGGCCTTCGGCCATGAGCTCGGCTAGCCGACCAATGGCAGTTCGGCCAGGTCTGGTCCGGCAGCCCAGCTCGGCAGAATAGTAGAAATCAGTGGCTAAGCTTAGAAATGATGTTTTAAAGTTATCTTTGGCAGATTTGAGGATTTGAAGTTAGAGGAAGGATTATTTCCAGGATTAAGGTGAATCACTATATACCTTGTTTACTCGTACGACTTTTTAAACATGCTAATCATTTGTAAATATACGATTTATGCTATTGAGCATTCACTCTACTATGTTGTCTCTTCACAAAAAGGAAAATAGCATGTACTCTTCTTTTATTACCATGGATTGGCAAAACAGGAAAGATGTTTTATGATTGAACGGCATGAACGGTGACACGGTAGCTCACCGCCGGGGGCGGATTCAGAAACCGGCGAGGAGGGGGAAATAAGGGATCAATAACCAGGTTGATCACAGTGATATCACGACTCTGCATTTATGCTATCTGGGGTAGCTCCCCAGGGATTACTGGTACCGTGAAGAGCAACATGATAAAATCATGTCGGAATATCGAAATGAAAATGGAAATGAACATGCAAGCAAAAGTAAGCTATGCGCTGAAGGACATTGAGAAGGCCATAGGCTTGACTTGA
>NMUG010003982.1:0-14265 GCA_002855965.1 Monotropa hypopitys | reverse complement strand
AATTGCCGAGGGAATGGAGCCGGAGTTGTCCTCATTTCCCCCGAGGGCGTCACTCATGAACATTCCCTTCGGCTCAACTTCAGCGCCTCCAACAATGAGGCAGAGTATGAAGCCCTTCTGGCCGGACTGAAAGCTGCCGAAGAGCTAGAAATTTGGAGCCTCAATATTTACAGCGACTCTCAGCTCGTGGTCAACCAGGTCAACGGTGACTACGAGTGCCGAGACGAGTGGATGGGAAGATACATGCAGAGAGTCAAAGAAAGAATGGGGTTATTCAAGAAAATCCAAATCCAACAGGTCGGCAGGGAACAAAATGCTCATGCCGACGCTCTGGCCGGAATAACCTCAGCAGCAGAAGTCAGAGAGCAGAGGACGGTCAGCCTCCAAAGCCTAGATCAACCGAGCATCGAAGTGCCAAAGCAGCTAGCCGTCTTCTTCATTAGCCAGGTCCCAGCTGGATGGACCCAATCATCTCTTTTCTGAAGGATGGCTCACTTCCAGAAGACAAGAGGGAAGCCCACCGAATCGTCCATAAGTCGGCACAGTTCTGGCTAGGCCCTCAGGAAAAGCTGTACAGACGGTCGTTCTCAGGACCATACCTCCTTTGTGTACATCCAACATTGGTGGAAGGAGTGCTGTAGGAGCTCCATGCCGGTAGCTGTGGAGCACACACTGGGGGAAGATCAATTGCACACCGAGCTATCTCCCAAGGATACTGGTGGCCGAAGATGATGGAGGATGGGGAGCAAATAGTAAGGAAGTGTGATTCCTGCCAGCGGTTCTCCCCAATCATCAGACAACCTACCGAGGATCTCACACTGTTAACCAGCCCATGGCCTTTCGCTCAATGGGGCCTGGACATCGTCGACAAGCTCCCTACGGTACCAGGAGGTTTCAAATTTCTGATTACAGCAACAGACTACTTCTCTAAATGGGTAGAAGCCGAGCCGTTGGTCACCATTGAAGACAAAGACGTGAAAAGGTTCGCTTGGAAGAATATCGTCTCCCGCTTCGGCATCCCCTACGCATTCATCTCGGACAATGGCACTCAGTTTGTGGGGAACCTCTTCACCAACTTCTGTGCCGAACACAGAATCAAGTTTTACAACTCCACCCCTCACTATCCGCAAGGCAAAGGTCAGGCCGAAGCTTCAAACAAAACCATCGGCAGCGGCATCAAAAGAAGGCTTCAAGCAGCCAAGGGCAAATGGGCCGAGGAACTTCCCATCATTCTTTGGGCCTACCGAACCACCCCTTGGCGCTCCACGGGGCAGACCCCATTCTCTTTAGCCTTCGGCATAGAAGCAATCATTCCACTAGAGGCCGGGCTGCCAACTATCAGAACCGAAGGATTCGATGAGCCAACGAACAATGCAGCAATTGAGAAGGACCTAGACCTGACCGAAGAAAGACGAGACTCGGCTAGGATCAGACTAGCTGCCTACCAGCAAGGAGTGGCCAGGAACTTTGTATGGACGGTCCGGCCTAGGGCTTTCAAAATTGACGATCTCGTCCTAAGGAAAGTGGTGGGGAACAAGAAAAAGATTTCATACGGCAAGCTCGGTCCGAACTAGGAAGGGTCGTACAGAGTGACCGGTCATGCAGGGACCGGGGCTTATCGGCTTGAAGACCTGGATGGCACCCCAATTCCAAGGCCGTAGAATGCTACAAACCTGAGACTATACTATCACTAACCATGTAAATCTGGCCTAGGGGCCTCAATCAATGAAAGTTTGATTCTCAAAATTTTTCTCTTTCTCTAGCATTATACGACCGAAGCAGCTCATAGTTGTCGTTTATCTACAAAACGTGCATGCAGCTCCTCGGTGGCTTTACCGAGGAAGCTTATAGCTCTTCGGTGTTATACCACCGAAGCAGCTCATAGTTGTCGTTTATCTACAAAGCACACATGCAGCTCCTCAGTGGCTTTGCCGAGGAAGCTTATAGCTCTTCGGCGCTATACCACCGAAGCAGCTCATAGTTGCCGTTTATCTATAAAATGCGCATGCAGCAGCTATTCAGTGCTACACCGCCGAAGCAGCCTTCAATTACCGTTTATCTCTAAAACATGCATGCAGCTCTTCGGTGCCACACCACCGAAGAACTTCTTAAGAAGTTAGCATTTACCTAACAAATGTACAAGGGTTTCTACGGCATAGTACCGAAGCAACCTACAAACAGCAAGCACACAGAAGTACAGCACCGAGCCGAGGGCAAAGCCTTGTCTGACCAAAAACTTTTCCTCGGCTGGGGGAAGAAGGGAACACACGAACACTATGTAATTGTCGGGCAGACAAAGAAGTTTGAGGCAGAAAGTTCAAATTTTCATTAAGTGAAAGAAGAACCGGCCACAGGTCGACTCGGTCCAAACAAAAACCAAAAAGAAAAAGTACAAAAAAGAAAGAGCGTATGGGCGATCAAACAGTTGGATGGGAGGGATCAGCAGTCCCAGTCCCGGGTGCCTCGGTCCCAGCAGGGGGATCCGCCACCTCTGTCCCGTTGGCAGGAGGGGCCACCGGAGCTTCACGAAGCCAAGCTCCCCCCTTGACCGTCCTCATAGGGGGAATTTCCCCTATGCCGGCAGCACTGTCCTCAGCACCATCTTTGATCTTTGCGCAGATCCAGCCCTTCTGGAAAAGCTTCTCCTTCAGCTTCCCCACCTACTCACGGCATTGTCTCGCCGCTTCGTCAAACCCCTTGGCATACTCTGCCTCTGCCTCGACAGTTGCCTTTTTCTGCAGCTCCTCCATCTCTGCCTTCAACCGGAGGTTCTCGGCCTCAAGGTCCACGCCGAACATTTTTGGCGGCCAGCTCCGCCACATTGATCCCGACCGTCGCTAGGAGGCCCTTGTTCTTCTCCTCCAGCTCGGCCACGGACCCCTGGACCTCGACAAGCTTTTGGCGGGTTTCCTCTGCCGACTTGTCCGCCAATTTTCGGCTAGCCTGTAGCTGGCCAAGGCGCTTATCCACACCTGCGCCAGCGTGCATCATTTGCAAGAAGGCAAGCGATCAATACAGATACCTAAGGAAAAAGAATCAACAAATTGAGAACAGTTGTACTTACCATCGCGCCATAATACATCATCCTCCGGAAGCAAGTCCGGGGACCGGAGGGAAGGCGCTCCATCTCCTTCGACAGTGTAAAGGCTTGGGCCAAAGCCATTGCCATGCCAGGGCGCTCCTCCAGCATGTCCCCCATCTCAGGAGAAATGCCCTCGTAGGAGAGCTTCGGCTCAAACAAAATGACCTCCTTCCGGGAGGACCCCGTCGTCTCCTAGGTCGACGGGTCTTCGGCATGAACCTTCTCTGCAGCAGTAGCAGAGTGCTCGGTAGGGGGCGAGTCTTCAGATTGGCGGGGCCTCTTCCCTGACCGGGTCTTAGCCAGACCGGCCAGGATGTTGTCAGCTCGGAGGCTAGCCGGTGTCTCCTTCAATATCGTCACCACAGGGTCGACATCCATACCCTCGGTCTCTTCGGCCAGGAAGTCGTTCTCAAGATTGATGACCTTTTTCGGCCCCATTTCTCCTTCCTCGGCTGAGTGTACAGTGGAGGGCTCGGTTGGTTGTGTGGCAGAGTGCTTGGCTGAGCGCCTAGCAGATGTCTCGGCCGGAGAGGGTCGCGTCCAAAGAATGTGGGTGTATATTGGAGTGTATTCCAACAACGTCGGGGCCGAGCGTCTTGCCTCTGGAAGAGCAGAGAAAGCCTTGACCTTGTCAACGTCGACCTTGTTCTTCAAACCGCTGAAGACCCCAAGATCTGTACAGAAAAGAAAGACTGTCAGAAGACCAGACTACAAGAAGAAACTTCGGCCGAAGTGACAAAACTTACCAGGGACACCCTCTCGGAATGGTACGGTATACACCCTATCCATACCAGCGTAAAGTGGAATAAAGAAATGGCCGGAGACGATCATCGCGTCATCGGTATATTTGTCAGAATCTAGCAAGCCAGCAATTAGGCCGGACTGGCCAGGTCTCCAACCCAAATAGTATTTTTTGGACTTCTGGTTGAAGCCAACATAATAACAGTCGAAGATGTCCCCGACGGAGAGTCGGCTCGATCGCGGGAGGGACTCATTCAGCTTCGCTACCCCCAGCAGAATTCTATAGGTGTTGACCGTCACTTAGAACGGAGTGAGGCCGAGCGCGCCGAAGAAGTGGTTAAGAATAGGATGAAAGGGAAACCGTACTCCCCCTCAACAACAGCGACAACCGGTACAAGAATGTGGTCCGGTCCCTTGCCTTTATAGCCAACAGGGGCTAGCAAGATGTTCACGTCGACAGGGATCTCGTACTCCTCCCATAAATGCCAAAGATCTTCAGGAGTGTCCAGGTACTGCCTGAACTTATCGGACCGTCTCTTCGGCGCCATAGTTGGATCTAAAAAGAACACAAACAACAGGGCACCGATTAGTCGGTCCGGCATCGACCAATGCAGATAAGCACGGGAAACCATTGGCTTGGCCTTCAACCAACAGTCAAGTCCAGTCTGGCTCGGCCAAAAGCAGGTTGAATGTTCGTATCCTACCTCTGCATCCCAGAAACTTACAGGAAGCTCTCAGGCCACAATAATGGCAGAAGAGTGAACCTCCAACCTCAACAGTCGCTAAATCGACTGGAAAATGTGAAAATGCCCACCATGAACATTTAGAGAAGGGTTAGATAGTTACCTGGAAGGAAGAAGGGGGCTGGAAAGCTGAAGAAGATGTAAGGAAGGGACTGGAACGTCGGTCACCAGAAACACGCCGCACGGTGGCCAGAAATCGCCTGGGATGAGAGAGAGAGATGCAACGGGAGTTCTGAAAAATGCCCTAAGGCCTCCTTTTATAGGAGGTGACCTGTAAGCTAAAACCGGTTGACCGGCCGAACCGGCTCAGCCGGTCACACGCTCCTTCCATCATTGCTATCGCCTCGAGAATTGTACCGGCGCTGCAACTGACAGCACGCGTACACGCAGTCCCATCAACCGCAGATCCGGCCAATCACAGCGTGACACGAAGGGCCGCCCAACCGCCATTCCAGGCGCACATCAGCCGATGATATGACAGCTGTCAGTGTGACGTCATGACAGACGCGTTGCTAGCCCAGAGTGCGATACGTCCTCGCTTTCAAAACGACGATTCATTAAATGCTGTCAGAGGTCCATGTTTCAAGACAAATCAGTGGTCCGGTGCTCCTTCTCTTCGGCACCTACACAACCAGTCGGCACCGAGTCAACCCCGCTTCGGCCAAAAATCCTTGCCAAAGGGGTTGAGGGGCTATTGTTGGGGGACGAACTCTCAAGAGGCCAGAGCCGCGACCTCCTCCAGGAGAACCACAGCACAGGCCAGCCAACAAATGACCGAGCTGAGCTTAGCCGGCGATAGGGCCTCCCTGGGGCTCTCTCCGTCCCGGAGACTCAAAGCCCAGGGGAGGTGCCTAGCCGAAGCAACATGAAATCAAGGTCGTGCGACCGAACAGAGCAAAGGCCGACGAGAGAGGCTCCCTTGGGGTCACTTCTGTGCAGAAGTCTCTTAGCCCAGGATGGCCCGGCTAACAACCAGCAACGCCGAAGTAGCTCGCTTCGGCCAGACAGGACAAATGCCTTGTTCACAGCGAAGATACCCTCGGAGACAGCATCCCGGGTTTTACGGACATGGCAGACACATGCCTGATACAGAATCATCTTTTCCGTGATTCCCGCAGAATGTCAAGCACGCTTCGTCAACTTTTCTGCCGCCCAATGCTGTCAGGCGCCACCACCTGACATTGTCAGGGCCGACCGGTCAGCCACATGCTCAGACACACAGGTGGGATAGGCACACTGCCCCATGACGCAGGACAGCGTCACGCCCGCGCCGAAGCGTGTGTCTCTCACTCTCCGATGTTCTATAAATAGGGAGGAGCATTCAATGCAGAGGTACACTTTCTCTCACTAGCCAAAGCTCTGTCCATTTGCTTTCTCACTCCAGAACTCTTGCTGACTTTACCATCAGAGGGTCCACCGGCGACATCCGTCGGTAGCCTAACGTTTGTCTCTTTTGCAGCCTAGCACAGCTGCATCTCCAACGCTCACTACCGGAATCCACCACCATAAAGGCTTACCCCCTAACAAAATTAAACGGGTGTTGAAATAGGAATTTGGGTGTTGAGTTCCCTCCTTCCCATCTCGATAGATGTGGGCATTATTTAGTCTCGTTGTGATGGACCATTGAACTCGAAACATTTAGTGAGATTGAGTGGTATTGGTGATGGTCTCCTTTGGATTTACCGAGGTGGAGTTAATCGTTGAAGAAATTTCCGTAAGTGGTTCAATACGTCAATGAATGTCAAATATGAGGATGTATCCAACAAGGGCTACTCGCACCAAATCTTGAATCTGTCACTTAAAGAAAAACGTGGTCTAGTAAGTCGACGCGATTTGATAGCTTTGGTTAGGCATGGAAATAATGATAAGGGAAAGCGAAAATAAATCATTTAACAACGTGAAATCATAGGGAGACGGTAACCCTGCCAACGATTTGGGAAGCGCCAGATTTGCAATGTGAGAAAGGCCCTGGTTCACCCTTGGCATACTAGCCAATGGCTAGGAGATCAATACGAGAAAGGCCTTGGTTCATCCTTGGCATACTAGCCAATGGCTAGGAGATCAATGCGAGAAAGGCCTTGGTTCACCCTTGGCATACTAGCCAATGGCTAGGAGATCGATGTGAGTAAGGCCTTGGTCTATCCTTGGCATACTAGCCTATGGCTAGGAAATTGACACAAGAAAGGCCTTGGTACTCCCTTGGCATACTAGCCTCCAGCTAGGAATTATACGAGAACGTACTTATGATGGGATTCATGGATTTATGCCAAATACGAAATTATGAACGATCGTAACTTGTACGAAAATGAAAGCATAAATCAAGAATGGACTTATGAGGGGATTCTTAGACTCGTTCCTATTATGAAGTAAATGAACGAAAAGAAAGTAAAGAAAGAAATATCTCAAATATCCAATGTGGCATATGAATCCAACACCTAATAATAACGACAGTTGACGTGGTTTGCAACGTGAGTTCGGGTTGGATGTCTTGGCACAGTGTTGGTTTGGGATCCTCAGCTGATCCTTAGAGTTATGGTACCTTAGTAGTAAGGTGAGTTGAGTTGAGATTAGATGTTGCTTCAGTTGGACTTGGGATGTTGTACCCTTTGTACTCACTTGAGGTTACGGTTTTGGTCAGACACACTTTATTGGCAATACGCCTATGTCACGGTTGCCTTGAGTTAGGTTTATACTACGTGCACTTTAGTTTCTTTACTATTCTCGTACCTTGTTTGTGGACACGTAGGCACGCACCGCATGTGCATGCTTGGTAGTAGTTAGGAGTTTTCTCACTGAGATGTTGTTTGCTCAGACCCTCTTTCTTTTCCTTTTTCTAGTCTGTGTTGCAGGACTAACTGGCCTTGGAGTGGAGTCAACTGCTGGATTTTCTTGAGTTAGGCAGGGCTGTTCCAGCTGCAACTTGCACCTTTCACCTCAGCCTCAGCTGAGCTTTGTTTAGTATTTTTGTTGTGGGTTGTACCTTTACCCTTGTACTGTAGTTTCAGTTTCCGTTCAGTTGTACTTGTACCTGACTTTTCAATACTTCAGTTGTATCCGGTTTCGGCATTATACTTCACTTCCGCTTTTCACTTCATGTTGCATCATGTATGTAATGAGAGTTCAACTTAATGGATCTGAATGACAAGAAGTGATCTCCCCAGCTATGTATTTAAATTGTTTTAATAAATGGTTTGAAATTCCGGGGCGTGACAACTTAGTATCAGAGCTTTCGGTTCGAATACCTTGGAATCGTGAGGAGACACCTGGTCTCCATGGGTTCTCATATTCATTGCATTATTCTTTCATCGTGCATGTGTGCTTGTGATGCACTCTTGCTTCTTGGTTCCGCTTATTGTTGGTATCCAGTTTGTTCTATCTTCGTCCACGGATGTCGAGTTTCTCCATCCTTGGGAAGTCGAGCCTTGATCTTTGTGGCAAGTTCAATTGCCTTGTAGTTATTGAATGTCTTGGTGTCCCTACTCTTGACATCCTTAATGCATCTTTTGAGGTTTCCGTGCGATTATAGGCTCCTCTGTGTCGCTAGAGTTGAGTTTGTATCCAGTGATAAGAGGAGATTTGTGAAAGTATTTGAGATTGTTGTTGTGATTTCCCATTGCCTTGTGATTTGTAAGGTGGAACTTGGGCCTTGTTGGCATGTGCTGTTAAGATCTTGGTGACCTTGGCTTCGGTTTGGCAATTGGAAGTAGTTCTTAGAGCTCCTTGAGTTAGGTAGCTTGGTTATTCTTCCTTCTGGGAAGTCGAGTGTTGTTCTCTAGTGGCAAGTCTGGTTGTCTTGCATCGTTTGGGTGCCCTTATGTCCTTGTTCCTAGTGACTACTGTACATCGTTGTGGTTATTGGTTGGTTTTAGGTTCCTCTATTCCATTAGAGTTGAGATTGTGGTTTGTGATGAGGTAGTCTTCATTAAAATGTTTGAGGTTACTGTTGGGATTACCCCTTGTCCTGTTGTTCACAAGGAAGAACTTTGGTTTTGGTATGGTGATTGGTAGTATCCATTGGAACCTTTCTGTCTTCCACTGCTATCTCAGTGAAATTCTTAAGGCTTTTCCGAGACTTCCTAGTATTCTTCTTTTAAGGAGTATGACTCGTCGGTCATATCTCGTTGAAGGATTGAATAGTGTGTGCCCGTTTTGGACTTCACATTAAGAAATAAAATATTGGTGTTATTTGGAAACCTTCACGTTGTTCCTTGCCCCATAGGTCGGGAGGTGGAATCTTAATTATAGTGGTATTTTGCTTCAGCCCTTCGTCATTGGAGGTGAGATATAGATTGGTGTTAGTTCATCGCCAGCGTTTCCTCTTATCCTATCCTACTGGTTGTATACTTGTTGTACGCGTTCCTTACTTTGTGGTTTGAGAAGATGAGGTTTGGCCTTAGCAATATTGTATGTTCAGTCGCTCGTGACTCGGTTATCGTTAGTGTTGAAATTCGCTATTGAAATCTCTCAAGTTTGGAAGAATTGACAAAATTTTGTTGATAGGGCGTGAGTTCCCTTGAGGTTATTGGGAGTGAACCATATCGACCCGTTTGAGTTTAAGTCCTTCTGTGGTCTTGTGGAGAATTTTGAGGCATCGCCGAGATTTAGGATGTTTCTCTTTAAGGGGTATGACCCATTGGTCATGGATTGTCGTAAGATCACCTTAGTTTTGTTAACCATAAGTCCGAGTTGGAGTGTTAGAGTTATCTTAGGTCAACCGTTGGCTTAAGGTGTGATTCGGGACATATTCACCCTCGACTAGATGTTTCATTTTGTGGCGTAGGTGGTTCAGTTGGCCGTTTGGAGTCCAGTATCCGAAAATCATATGTTGGCCTTAGGGGTATTTGTGCTTGGTGACCTAGTTGATTTTGGAATGCACGTGTGCATGTCGTGTTTGTCTTCGTAGTTCCTCGTTAGACGATTCGATTGAAGTAACTTCCTAGCGCAAGATCCTCCATGTTTTCCAAACTGTTAGTATTGATATCAGAGTAGCGCAGCGGAAGCGTGTTGGGTTTACGACTACGATTGCATGAAGAAATGTTCCTTGGATCTCGAAATCATCTTTGGATAAGAAGTTCTTTCCCCACTCCTTTCAATGTAATGTTGCGAGTAACGGTCTGAACCGTGGTCTTGGTTAGCATGTTAGTTTCCTAACCTATATTTTTTGTCCGATTTCGAGTCTTGTATCCGAACCACTTGACTGATAGGGTTTTAAGTGTGGAACGATGGACTCGACTTTCAAATCTTGTTTTCACCCTTGTTCGTGAGTTAACGAAGTCATAGGCTAACATTTCTCCTGTTAGTATTCTTGGGCATTGGAGCGATGTTCCCCTTGTGCCCGTTGCTTTTGTAGTGCTTGCCTCACAACTAGTTTTGAAAGTTGTTGACTCTGGGGTGGTGCCTCTTTGGCTTTTAGTGCATGAGGTGTGTACTAGAATCCCAAAAAGTTCTTGGTGGTATCTCATTTGAGTTATGCCCTTGCGTTGAATGTTGCTTGGCCATCGACAAGGAGTCTGTGGACTTAAAGCATACGTATTCGATTAATCGTGGGGAGTTGGGCACGAATGCATATTGTGGTCTAGACTTGGTGTGAGTTTAGTGTCATGCCATGTGTTTGGGCTTGACACTTGTACATATTGGTGGGTGTGGGTGCATGAGTACCTTTGATTATATGATATACGTTTGACGTGATGAATTAGTTTGAGAAGAGCTACTGGCCGGGGCATCTCAAAACAAACCCTTAATGTCATATGGTTACCACACTAGGATGTGTGTTTGGCGTGGTGTGTTCTTTGGCTCAAGATTTTTTTTATCATTTTCATGCATTGCATTTATTTGGTTGGGTCATGGGTATTAGTGCGAAAACGTGCTATCGCTAGTTGTGATTTACCAAGCATTCGCGCATTTGGTCTCGAAGCGTATCTGTGTATCCTCGGCGTGTCCTTATCGTGTCGACTTGTTCTTGGTGTACTCTTATTATTCGAGGTACCCGTAGTGCGATGGTCAGCTTGTAGTGGACGACGGTGTGAGAATTACTCGTGTGCGAGCTTGTAGAACTAATTCATTCCTCGCGGTAAATGTCGTCGTGAGAAGATTATCGGTTTCTTGTTATTGAGGAGATCAATCCCTTATAGGATCTTCGGTCGCTTGAAATTTCGACAAGATCGATTTTGTGTCGGCGTGTCCACACCTTATCGGGAGTTGTCCCTTTTATCCTTTTGTGCGGCACGTTGGTTTCTCAAGTTTGGTGCTTCTCAGTAGAAACCCTTGCACTCCTATCTTTCATAAATTTCGTGGACTGATTGCAGTAAGTTGCAATGAGATGGTACTCATGTTTGGTTGAGCGTTCGAACGTTTGTATCGGATTCATATGTTTTAGTTAATCCCACTTCTATTCTTGTTGGATCCAACTCTTGAGGAGTTCCTCGTGAAGGTAGGTTTTGATTTTGGTTCGATTGTTGGAAAAAGAATATGTCGGTTTCGTTAGATGGTGGCTTGGTTTGCATCCCCTCTCTTGTCTTGTTCAATTTCGAGGACGAAATCTCTTTAAGGGGTATGAGATGTAACGACCTGGATTTCTAAATCTTTTAAATTAAATTCCAAATTTTCAATATGTTCTTTTGGGAACCCTCTTAGTGCATCTTTATCGTTCGCTCTTGGTTTCGAGGCGTGTTAGGGCGGTTCTAAACCCCTTACATTGTTATTTTTCCATTCCAGTGCAGTTGCACCGGTGTAAGTGATAAGTGCACCGGTGCAGAGAGGTCTCTGATGCTTCTGTTGGGTTTTGGAAGCAGTTGCATCGGTGCAGCCTTTGCATGCACCAGTGCAGGGTATTTCTTGGAGTTTGCATCGGTGCAAGGAGTGGTTGCACCGGTGCACAAACTCACTGTTTTGTCCGGATCAAGTTTGCACCGGTGCAGGAGTCCTCTGCTGGCTTCTGGTGCATGTTTGCACCGATGCAGAGAAGGGTTGCACCGGTGCACATAGGTATTTCTGGAAGACTTTTATTCTCATTAAGGGCAATTGGATCTTTTCAAGTGGGGGTCCGATATATATGTGTTTTGTGCGTGTGTGAGGGTATTTTCAGCCCAGAATGCTCCTCTTCTTCCCCTCCCACTGTGAGTCTCTCTCTACATTTTCTCTCTTCTCCTCTTTTTCTATCTCTCATTTTGGTGTGTTTCCTTTAGGATTTGGAGAAAATCCCCCTTACTAACGACGGAGAGCGCGATACGATCTACGCAATGACGGTCTCGATTCATGGCGGTGTGTAGGACGTCTCCGGCGACCTCGGAGTTCCGGCGAATCTTCAGTGGGTAAAATCTCTAATTGCTATTGAGTATGTGTATGTGTGTGTAAGTAGGACTTACTTGCTATGGTTTTCGGATACACTCACATGTCTCGACCTAGAGTTAATCTAGGAAATTTGATTTCGCCATTGATGGCATTTGGTGTTGGCGTGAGGTGGCCTTGGGTTGATAGAAACCCCTCAAATATTACGCACTCTATGTGTTCGAAAAAATTCTCGTGAGATGGGGCGGTTGGTGTTTTTGGTGACATGTAGGGTGATTGGTGACCATTGGAGTTTAGGGCCGCCAAGTGTTCGACGAAATGCCCGTGTGAACCTTAAATTGTGTTTTGGGTTTATGGCGACTTTGGAAGTGTCGTAGGATAAGTAAAGGAAATACTTGGGTGAGTTGAATCGTTAAAATCATAACAAGTCCCCTTAAACTTGTGGGACGTCGAGTGTTCCGTAATAAAATTAAATGGGTGTTGAAATAGGAATTTGGGTGTTGAGTTCCCTCCTTCCCGTCTCGGTAGATGTGGGCATTATTTAGTCTCGTTGTGATGGACCATTGAACTCGAAACAATTGGTGAGATTGAGTGGTATTGGTGATAGTCTCCTTTGGATTTACCGAGGTGGAGTTAATCGTTGAAGAAATTTACATAAGTGGTTCAATACGTCAATGAACGTCAAATACGAGGATGTGTCCAACAAGGGCTACTCGCACCAAATCTTGAATATGTCACTTAAAGAAAAACGTGGTCTAGTAAGTCGACGCATTTCGATAGCTTTGGTTAGGCATAGAAATAATGATAAGGGAAAGCGAAAAGAAATCATTTAACAACGTGAAATCATAGGGAGACGGTAACCCTCCTAACGATTTGGGAAGCGCCGGATTTGCAATGCGAGAAAGGCTCTGGTTCACTCTTGGCATACTAGCCAATGGCTAGGAGATCAATACGAGAAAGGCCTTGGTTCACCCTTGGCATACTAGCCAATGGCTTCACCCTTGCCATACTAGCCAATGGCTAGGAGATCGATGCGAGTAAGGCCTTCGTCTATCCTTGGCATACTAGCCTATGGCTAGGAAATTGACACAAGAAAGGCCTTGGTACTCCCTTGGCATACTAGCCTCCAACTAGGAATTATACGAGAACGTACTTATGATGGGATTCGTGGATTTATGCCAAATACAAAATTATGAATGATCGGTAACTTGTACGAAAATAAAAGCATAAATTAAGAATGGACTTATGAGGGGATTCTTGGACTCATTCCTATTGTGAAGTAAATGAACGGAAAGAAAGTAAAGAAAGAAATATCTCAAATATCCAATGTGGCATATGAATCTAACACTTAATAATAACGACAGTTGACGTGGTTTGCAACGTGAGTTCGGGTTGGATGTCTTGACACGGTGTTGGTTTTGGATCCTCAGCTGATCCTTAGAGTTATGGTACCTTAGTAGTAAGGTGAGTTGAGTTGAGATTAGATGTTGCTTCAGTTAGACTTGGGATGTTGTACCCTTTGTACTCACTTGAGGTTACGGTTTTGGTCAGACATATTTTATTGGCGATACGCCTATGTCACGGTTGCCTTGAGTTAAGTTTACACTACGTGCACTTTAGTTTCTTACTGTTCTCGTACTTTGTTTGTGGACATATAGGCACGCACCGCATGTGCATGCTTGGTAGTAGTTAGGGGTTTTCTCACTGAGCTATTGTTTGCTCAGACCCTCTTTCTTTTCTTTTTTCTAGTCTGTGTTGCAGGTCTAACTGGCCTTGGAGTGGAGTCAATTGCTGGATTTTCTTGAGTTAGACAGGGCTACAACTTGCATCTTTCACCTCAGCCTCAGCTGAGCTTTGTTCAGTACTTTTGTTGTGAATTGTACCTTTACCCTTGTACTATAGTTTCAGTTTCAGTTCAGTTGTACTTGTACCTGCTTTTTCAATACTTTAGTTGTAGCCGGTTTTGGCATTGTACTTCACTTCCGCTTTTCACTTCATGTTGTATCATGTATGTAATGAGAGTTCAACTGAATGAATCTGAATGACAAGAAGTGATCTCCCCTGCTATGTATTTAAATTATTTTCAAAAAATGGTTTGAAAATAATTTTTTACGACAATTAAAAAATAGTATTGAAATAATTTTTGAAAATAACTTAAAATTAATTTTTTGAAAAAAATCTTGAAATCAGTTTTGTAAAAATAATAAGAGTTTTAAAAATATATTTTTAAAACATTTTTTTTATAAAAAATAATTTTAAAAAAATATATTCTTGAAAAAAGTTTGAAAATAATTTTTTAATTTAATTCATTAATCTGTAATCCTACCGAATCTCATTCTGCTAATATTATTTTGTACTTCTTATATAGATATGAATTTTATTTCTCAATTAAAAATTTATATAAATTTATTC